>JABUQX010028178.1:0-20916 GCA_015478945.1 Trachelipus rathkii | reverse complement strand
CAGTAATACTTCGTTTCATTCAATTTGGGTGTTTAACCGTTTTCGCATTTATCATTGAAACGCTTTCGCGTTTTCGTGCTCCACTTCAATATATATATATATATATATATACATATATAATATAAGAGACATAAAACTTTATTTAGGTTTTTATGGATTTGCTAACAGGCATGATATTAAGGATTGCGAAGCTCTATGGCGGAAGGCGACTAATGTGTATGGTGTTGGTGTGGCAAGCCTGAATTTAATCAAGTTTAGTATGACGATAATTGTTAAAGCGTACGTAAGCATAAATGGTGTCAAAAGTGATTGGTTTAATATTAATGCAGGAGTGAGGTAGGGATGTATGCCTCCTTGGCTGTTCAGTCTGTATATGGATGGGGTTATGAGAAGAAAGTACAGATATTAGTCAGCAGGAAATGATGTTAGAGAATGCTAAGAGGTGATGAAGGGTGCCCTACCTATTGTAGTACAAGATGATTTTGGTTTGTGTGGTGAATCTGAAGAGAGGTTTGAAAGAGATAGGTAGAGGAATTTGGCAGGAAGGTGTGCTTAAATGGAGGTTTTTGGTAAACAGCGATAGGTAAGGTTATGGTTTATTGGTGGGGACGGTCACTCGACCAGAAAGTTATGTTAGATAGCGGGCAGCTAGGAACTAAGTGTCTGAAGAGTTTGAAATATTTAGGATATATGTTGGATGAGAGAGAGAAGTGAAATTCAGTGAAAGTTGTGAATGTAGGAAGGTGGCTGGTGCAGTCAAATCGTTGGTGGATGTAAGAGTTAAGTCTTGAGTGCTCTAGAGTCTTACATGAGAGATGTAAGCGAGGTGGTGTGTGTGTATAGTAGTGAGACTATGGTTTCTGGAATAAAGTTGGTGAGAAGTGCGATGCAAGTCAGTCCCAAGAACTCCCCCACCCCATCTGCAGGTATCCCTCCTTGCTTGAGTGCAGGCTCGTCATGGGCAAAATCTACATTAAGCTTTCCCCCTGTTGTGCGGCAGGTCCACTGTGGTATCTGTTAGTGTCCATCCTCTGGGCTAAACCCACAATCCTTTACATCAACCACTCCATTCCTCATAATCACACCTGAGCTTTCCACATTCTATTCATCGTATGTCAAAATAATTTTGGTTAAACAGTTTCTAATTTCCAATCCTATTCTGATGTTGTTCCATAACAAAACTACCATTAAGTTTTCACGAGATATAATTGCTACTCAATTACGAACTATATTCCTATAAAAAAAATAAAGCAAAAATAATAAAACAAAACGTAACATAAAACAGAATAAGAAATTTAAATTTGAAAACTAATCTTCGAGTATTCAGGTTAAATCACCAATAGCCAGATGATTTTTATTTTAAAGTCACGGAAATTGATGAAATATACTTAGGTCAGTCTGATGTTTGTTTCAAAATGTCAACTTACATTATATTTTCGTTTAAGAATTTAAAGTTATTTTCTTTGAAACACTTTGTTCTAGTTCAAGCCCAACTATTAATAATTTGCTTTATTTATTTATATATGCATATTGCCCATTTGCATTTGTCTAATAGGATATCCAATCAAGTGTAGCAATTTTTATTCCGAGTCAAAGAGTATCTTTCTTTTTGAAACTTGCATCAGGAATGAATAAAGCATTTTATATATATATGATATATATACTTATTTCTTTCTTCTTTCTTACCTTCCTCTTTGCCCTTGGGATTCAGGGTGGGTGCTGTACAGTATGGACAGTGGTGACAATAGCGTCAGAAAAAGAAACTAGCCACCCACACTCCCTCTGTACCAACTGATGGTGAAGCTCGTACGGGCAGAAAATGCCCTAGGCATCGCAGGATTTTTGACGGACCCTCACTATAGTAAGTCGTCAATCTAACAGGGTTCATCCTGGCCCAGGTGGTACAACCATGCTCCCATACAAACCTGAAATCTCCCTATCCTTTGCTATTCTCGCTCACCAAGCTACACTACTCCTTCAGACATTTCGTTCACCGACTCAATCCTGCTGGTCTCCCAGCAGATTGGTTTTAACACACTCACCATCTATGCCAACCTACTATCGACTAATCAGCTTTCCTGGCCAAACCATATAGCATACTCATCCTTCTCATTTGCCTTTCTTTCATACCTATGGTTCATTCACTCTGCCTATGTTCTTTCACCCAGCACACCCCTAGTTGTCCATCTGAACACATTTGAACTTTAGATCTATATCCTTACATTCAGACCATAGGTCTCACTACCATTACATGCTTACAGATACTTTAACCACCCTCATATGAACTATCACTCAAGACTTGAACACTTTTTTCCTCAATGATTTAGTACCAGCTGCTTTATACCATTCACGCTTTCACACACCTCTGCATACGATCGTTTCCTTCTCAAATCCTAGCACTATACCTAAATATTGCAAACTCAGATACTGTTCTAGCTGCTCACCATCTAACACGCTCACACAGTGTCTCTCACAACCACTACTCTTGTCTGCGTTACTTGGCCTCCTTGCACTGCCAAATCTATCAGTCTCTAGAAATAACTAGTTGCCACTAGGAGAATAATCTGTCCACATACTAATAGGGTGGGCCACCCTCCACTCAACTCCATTCTCACTGTTCACTTATTTCCTGCACATCCACCTCAAATTCTTTGCATGACACATGCATATACAAGTGAATAGCAAGGGCCTGCTTACAACTGTCTTGCCGCTATTAATCCTAAACTTAATCCTGCCATTATTTTATTTATTCTTACAACTCACTATCGTTATACATACTTTTGATTCCATTCAAATACCTATCACCCATCATATAGCACTAACACCTGCCATAACGCTTTACGTAACTCTATCGTATATAATGATAAACAAACCTATAATACAAACATTTTATAAATATTACGACTAATCTAATTATATCAAAATTAACACTTAACAATAACTAATATATCATATAATAATATATATGTAATAATATATATATATATAACTAATAACTATATATATATCTTTATATGTATATATATATATATATAATATATAATAAACTTACCTATTAATTGCTTTATCTGTAAGAGGCAACTTGGACAAATCCGAATACAAGATGACTGTCCCAAACCAGCACCAACGTGTTCAGCGGTCAGAGTTTTAATTCACTTTGGGTAGATGAAACCCAGCTGTTCTGCGGAGGATTTGGAGACCAGACATCATTGTGAGGAGCGGACTCAACCTCCTGCAGCTGCAAGGAATGATTGCTGTATGTATATAGCAATAACAACCTTCTTAACTTAACAGTTATATCTTTTCTTACTTTTTATATATATATATATATATGCTATACTCTATATATATATAACTACTATATATATATATAAATATATTAGTAATGATATTAACAATGATTTGCTGGTTTTGATTCCACTTCTACTTATTTGTATCTAAATGTACTGTGTGACTTAGGTTTTGATACAATGTTTGACTCCCTACCCCATTTGCTTGGGTAAACAGTATAGCTGATGATGATGATATATATATATATATATATATATCTTTATAATAATATATGTATATATATGCTTTATATATATATATATAATATATATATATATATGTATATATATATATATATATATATATATATACTATATAATATATAAAATATTAAGAAAAGATAGAGAAACGTTAGTTTAACTTTGAGCAGTCATATTAATCAGTTCAAGTTAGGATTTAATGTATGTTGCGTAGCAGTTAAAAAGATCAAGTAAGTTACTGTGTTCTTGAAAAATTGAAAAAACAAAATTTTTCTTTGGTTTTACTCATTGTATATGAAATAGTTTTGACAAGTGAAATGTGTTAGGATCGCCATTTTATTTCTAATATATCTCCCTCTCTAAAACACTCTCAACTTTCCTATCTTGACAGGCTCAATATGCTTACCTGTAAATAACACTAATTTCTTGGACTAAACATAAATAATATTGTTGTCTTCGGGACCTCTGCCTCCACATCAGTTTGCTTCAAAATGGCCTCAAGAAGCTGGGCATTTCTGTTCAGATCTAGGTTGTTTTCTTCTTCTCCAGATACGGTACTCTGGGGTTGTAATGCGCCCTATTTGGAATACTGTTTCCACATTTGGGGTGGATCCCGTTCCACCCTCCTTTTGGATAGAGTTGAAGCAAAGCTAAGAGGCTTATAAACTGTCCCTTACTTTCTGACTCCCTTGATCCTCTCTCTGCGGCGTGACGTTGGTACCCTCTCTCTTTTCTATAGGTAGTACAACGGCAGGTGCTCGATATAATTGACCTCTCGCATTCCTCCACCACTGCGTCGCCCTCGTAACACAAGAGGTGCCTTCTCTCTCATATGAAAATTGTGTGAATATTGGAAACTCGTGGGATCACTCGTTGTGGTACCTCCTTCTTTCCAGTTTCTTTATATACATCACAATTTCTCCATAAGTGCCTATCTGACCTACATAAATCACATCTCTTTCGGTTTTCATGCCCATCACCTACTCTACCACTAAAAACACCCTATTTCTCCTCCCTGGGGAAACCACATCTCCACTATCCCCTACTCTACCATCTCCTCTATCACCACCACTACTACTTGGGGTACCATACTCTCTTCCCCTTTTTTCCCCATACGCACCTCTTTTAGGACATTTAAACGCAAAATGGAACTTTGATCCACACAAATTACATTCACTCACCTTACCATCCTTTCCTCTTATATTCAGCAACTGTCCATTAAACCACTCTTCACTTCTGGGCCCACTTCTCTGCATCCTCTGACTAGCATACCAACTACCCTCCCCACCTTCTGCTCCATCACTTCTATTCTCCCCTTTTTTACCGAATCCCTCACATATATTAATCAAAGCATCATGAAACGTACAGAAAACCCACTAATCTTTACCACAATACACTAACACCATTTGTCTTTGGCTGTCACTCACATCTGCTCCTTCCAATAGATGCACACACTTCATGTCCCCACCTAAATCCACCTTACCAACAATCTTACACTTCCTCTCTATCACTTCATACCTGTTCACATACTCTCTCATCGTTTCACTAGTCTTTCGCTTTATATAAAAATATTCACACAACTTATCATACTATCTCTTTGTTTTTCTTTTTCATATCTCTCATCTAACTTACTTAACACCGCTTCCATACCTTCCTTTTTTCCTAACTCTTTCCATTTTATCATTCACACACATTCATAAGCTTTTGGTCCCAAACTGTACAAAATCTCACCCGCAGGTTTATCATATTCATCACCATAAATGTCATACCACAATTCCACCTTACTCCTCCACAACTCATACTCTTCCACATTCACATCACCTTTGAACTCAGGACATCCTCTACGTACCCTCCTTTCAACCACCACTTCCACCTTTCCACCACTACCATCTCCATCCTTATCTTCATGACCCATCTTGTCACCACCTATATCACCAACACGAGACCACAAAAAAACTATCCACCACCAAGCAGACCACCAACTCACCTACTGCACTAACTCACTCTCTTTCCCCCCCAGAGCCGTTCTTCGAACTACGCTCTGCTACCACTGAGGACTAACCCAATGGTAGCTTAGCGCAAATTCAAACACACAACAAGTTAACCAGTGACTCACCCGTTTGTTCTCTCCATGTGATTTTGAGAAAGCTGATACTTAAAGATGTAGAAATTAAATGATACTTCTTCACTTAGGTACCAAGTCTGTACCTACTGTTTTAATTATTTTATTTAAAAGATTTGACTTTATTTACGGGTAACCCAATACTAAGCCACCACACTTTGCAACCTACTACAATACCTAATAACACACTCCAGACCTACGGTGCGCACCCGGACCTGAATTTACAAGTTGGTATACGTGTATAATTACAGAGGGAGGAGGCTACATTTACATTTAGACCTGTAACCCATAACACAAAAGTTACACAAGAGTTCAGTTCACTTTTGGGAATTGACTTTACTGTAATAAAAAATAAAAGATATGAAAATGACTTTATATGAATTAGCAAAATCAACAAGTAGGGAACACTCGCGTGTTCACCACCAGCCGACCGACATAGTTGTCTGGTCACTGGTCACTAAAAAAACACTCCTGCATAGCAACTGTAGACATTTCCTCTGTACTTCTGGGTCAGCCAATCTTCATCCGCGCACTACCATTCCAAGGACAAAACACCAGGCATCATCTTCCATCTGACACAGCACACCACACCTAAGATGAAAACATAAAAACATATATATATATATATATATATATATATATATATATATATATATATATATATATATATATATATATATATATATATATATATATATATATAATATTATAATATTTTATATATATATATATATTTTTATAAAATATCATATATTAAGGAAAATGGCTAGTTTACTTTTTAAAATTTTAAATAATGTATATTAATACGATTATCCTGTATGCTGACGACAAATGCTGACGAAATGTTGGCAAATTTTGGAGATGAAATTTATTTCACATTCTTAGTTGATTTGCAATTTTGAAAAATTTAGAAATTACACTGCATATTAGGTTATTAGTACAAGTATTTTTCATTGTGCAGCTGTCAATTTAACGAGTAACGAGTAATCATAAATCCCGTTATATTTGATGAGAAAAAAAGTAACGCGTTTTCGTTACATCGTTACATTTCATTTTATACCCGGTACAATTTACAGCATACGCTACAGCGATCGTTACATATCACGCGTTTCAGCCAATTTCAGTATATATATATAATAGCAACATATATATATACTCTTTGTTTATATATATATATATATATATATATATATATATATATATATATATATATATATATATATAACAACAATAATAATAATATATATAAAATTTTCTGTTCGATTTCAGATTATAATTTACGAATCAACCGTTGCTACAGAGTAATTTTTGACACCATTTCCCAGTTTAGGTCAATTCTTTTGCCTCAACCAGCACAGTCATTGAATATTTTTGGTGAGAAGGTCTGATAGCATGAAACTTCATGGTTTCTTTGAGATTTCTTATTCCATTCCAGAGAGTCAACATGGCCCTTATGCAAGTTGCTAACCTTAACCTTAACCTTAATATATATAATAATATAACAATATATATATATATATATACTATGTATATATATATATCCATATGTATATATATCATATATATATACTCTTTATACTCTACTATACTGCTATTCTTCTTTCTATAATATATTCTCTTCCTCTTTGCCCCAAGACCATGGGTAAGGTGATAGTGCAAGCATCGGAAAAGAAAAGCGGTAGGAGAACATGACAAACGTCGAAAAGCCCAGCCTTGCCGCCCCCTCTGGCTACCCGCTAATTAGTGAGGAAACAAATGCAGACAGAAAATCCACCCTAGATATTCACGGATGTGACGGACCCTCACTGTATTAATCGTCAATGTAAGGGTTCCCTTGCCCAATTGGGCCACAACCATACCCCCTACAAAACCCCGCCATTCTCTCTATCATGCACCTTTCTTCTCGCCTCTGCAAACTCACATTTCTCTCCTGCCAGGCATTCCTTTACTCGACTCAATCCACTTGCTCTTCGGTCTCCCAGCCGGTCGGTTCCACAACACGCACCACCACTATACATCCATGCCAACCGACTTTCATTCTGTCCTTTCCTTTTTATGACCAAACCATCTCCAACATCTTTCATTTATTCTCTCATTTACCCTTTCTTCTTTTTCACACCACTCTCTAATACGTTCATTTCTCACTTTATTAATTCTTCCTAGCATGCCCCTAAGATGTCCATCTGAACATTGAACTTTGATTTATTATTAAAAATTAATATATAGTATATATATATATATATATAATAACTAATATATGTATGTATATGTATAATATAACTTATTAATAATAATATATATATATATATATATATATATATACTATATAATAACATATCCATTCGTTATAACATAACTATATGCATATAAGGAATATTTGTTCGAGTTCTCATACTATGTGTAAATATATATACATATATATATATATATATATATATATATATATATATATACTATATATATATATATATGGTTGGATAGGTGATAAAGGGATGGTATAACAGATAAACTTTTGAGACACAAGGATGAAGATCTGTTGCAGATGTGATTGGTTGTGGGGAGGAAGGTGCTGACATAGATGGTAGACCTTTTCTTGTTACTAGGATGTGTTATTCATACTAAATTGTTGATTGGAGGATTGATGTCAGTAAAATGCTCAGTTAATTTTTGTGTTGGTGAAGATGCTGATGAATGGTATACGTTGGTTGTTAAATCAGCGAGGATTATAGAATAGGTTATCAGTCTTATGTTGCCTTATGTAAATTAAGTTGACAGAGGAGTTTGGATGAGAGGTGATAAGGAGAAGAAAGTGGTAGAAGGTAAGAGTGAGAAGTTAAATGAGCAGGGTTATAAAATTTGTAAGAGCGCTTGAAGGTAAATCATTTGAATATGAACAATTGAAGCTGAACAAATCTGAAATCAAATGAAGGAAGCAGGTGTTAGTAGTGTAAAAAGAAATTAATATTTTATGTGTTAGTAAAGTAAGAATGTTAACAGTGGTGGTGGATTGAAGAGGTGATACAAGCAACGGTTAAAAGTATGGCGATGGTTAAATGTACTAAAATCAATGATGAGAGTTTAAAAAGAAAGAAAGTTTGGAATTTATAAGGAGGAAGCTGGAATACTGAAAGATGCGTAATAACGGAAAAAAGTACAAATATGAACAGTGGAGAGGATGATGGTGGAGTACCACAATGGAATGAGGCTTTCTGGACAGCGGAGAAGCGCGAGGTTAAAGTGAGAATAAGGAGATCTTCTTAAGATAATAAATAGGGATGTTTTTGTAACCGTTGAAGTAGATCACGGGTGTGAAGGGGAACTCCTTGATCTGCATAACATTCAGCGATAATGTGAAGATGCGATGAGTGAGTATACTACTGAATATATTGTGGGTTTGATGGTGCAAGAAAACTCGCGGAGTATTTTGGATATTAGAGAGAAGGTTGAGAATGGTAAATCTGCAGGTATAAATGAAATTACTGGTGAACTGATCAAGAACAGGCGAGATGGTGATGATTGGATTTGGAAGTTGTGTAACAAATCGTTTATGGAGGTATAGTTTCAAGAGGAATTGGAGGGGCGCAGTAATAATACCCTTATAAATGGGTAACTGTACAAATTATGAAATTAGTTTAGTCATTTGTAGGAGATATATGCTGGTATTTGGTCGAAGCAAAAGAATGCGTTGAGTGACTGAAGGACTAATTGGTGAAGAACAGGTGCGTTTAGAAGTGGTTAGGATGAAAGAAAATGAAGAGAAGAAGAATTTCCTACTGCTTCAGCGCCAGAAAGGAGGCTTTGATAGGATTAATATGGGCTGGCGGGTGTTAGTGGTAGGCTTCTAAGTAATGGAATCAAAAGTATGTGTGATAGCGATGGTGAAGCCTGTGTAAGAATAAATGAGTCAGAAAGGGAGTGGTTTATCAGTAATAGTGAAATTGAGGCAGGGATGTGTTTGTCTCCTTGGTTATTCAGAATTTACATATGGATAGGGTTATGAAGCAGAATTAGAGGTGGGGTGGCAGGGGGAATGGTGTTAGAATGATGGAGATGGAAGGTGGGAGGTACCCTACACCTATTATAATGCTGCTGGATTGTGTTTTGGTTTGTGTGAATGCAGATTTTTGTGAGGATTGGTAGGAGATTTGGCGGTATGTAAAAGGAGGGGTGAAGTAAACATAGATAAGAGTAGGTTATAATTGGCATGGGTAGGAAGGTCCTCGGTGGCAATTACTATTAGATGATGAGCAGCTGGAACATGTGTTAAAGTTTAAATATTCGATATATAATTGGATAGAAAAGGAATGGATGATGCAGGAGTGTAGTAGGAAAGTTGTGAATGGTAGGAAGGTGGCTTTGGTAGATCTAATCTTTGGTGGATGTCTAGGGTCTTAGATGAGAGAGGTGTTATTGTTTAACAAATTATTATTCCTCAAAATAGAATAAGAAAGTATAGATCTAAGGGCACAGTCTGTTCAGATGGACAATCTTAGAGGGGCGTGTTAGGTGTGAAAAAGAGTTGATAAAATGAGAAATAGACATATTAGAGAGTTGTATGGTTTGAAGAAAGGGGTAAATAAGAGAATAAATGAAATTATGTTGAGATGGTTTGGTCATGTGAAAAAGAGGGATGATAGACAGTGGTTAAGCGGATGTATATTGGTGAACGTGCTATTAGATATGTCAACAATAATTTTATTTTTAATTGAGCAAAATTAAATCAGTGAGGGGTTTAGAAGAAATGGGATTTGGCAGTGGTTACACTAAAAGGTGCATAATGGAGTGAATGGCGGGATTTTGTTAAGGGGGTATAGTTGTGGCCCACCTGGACCAAGGGATGAATCAAACATTGACGAGATACCATAGTGAGGGTTCCGTGAAGCTCTAGGGTGGATTATCTGACTGCGACGAGTTCTCACTAAAAGGTATAAAGGGGGAGGTAAGGCTGGGCTTTCTTTTCGACTTGCGTCATATTCTTCTACTACTTTCTGTTTTCTGTATTAATAGTACGTAATAAAATTTATGCTATGGAAGATCTCGGTTTTTGTTTGCAAATATCTTTAAATACGTTTATTATAATTATTTTAAACTCATGTAAATACCTTATTTAACAAAATGTGTAAAAAGTTGTCAACGAGCGCGACTTCGAAAAATCTTCTAATAATTAATTATATTATTTAAGCAGGGTTTTGGTATCGGTTTAGTTATTATTTTTTACCGATATTGATACTACAAAAAATTACGAACTAGTTAACCCCATTTTATCTCGGTCTCATCTTTTGTATCCTCTTACGCATATTTATTTATTTATTTATTAATTTTTTTTTCAGCGTTGGTACATCCTGAGAGTCAGTCTTTAGGGTTTCTTCCAACGATGCAGTGTGAGGCCTTAACTTGTGTAGAAGTTAGTAGAGTGGAATTTCTGCTTGTCTTTAATTTGTTAGCAGTTTACGTTGATACAGCAGGGAGGAAAAGTAGAGAGAAGGAGATTATGTATCCTGCCATCCCCACTGCCATTGGTGAGTGAACTTTTTAACATATTTGATTTGATTAGTTCCCATATTCTTTATCACTAGTTACATACTAACATGTCCTTACATTTAGGAGACGTATTTGATCAAATTATATATCCCAAAAGAGAAATATGAAAGCATAAATTTGAACTGAACGATCCAGGGCTTTCTGATAATTGTTAATATTACAAGTATCGAACCATATACTTTTTCTCTGAAAGAACGACAATCTTACAGTTACTTATCCATCGTACTACCAGGATATGTCTATGTGAATAAAATCTTGCAGCGTCGTTATGCTCTTTTTTATTTTCTAAAAGTGTTCACATTATCCTTAATAAAATCCTTCTCTTTAAACGACTAAATTCAAAAAATTTTATTATTTCGTACCCATCTCTACATGCTAACTGATTTTCAGTTCTTGGTAGAACCTTCAGACTAACACCGTTACATTCCTTAATCAATAATCAATTGCATTACCAACAATTTTCAACCTTTTGCACAGAGTGAATACTCTTATTTATTTTTGCTCTCCGAGTTAGGAGGCGGGGAGTGTATAAGTTTGGGAGGAGAATCTTTAAGTAGCTGTACCGAAAATATTATCATTAATTACCATTTTAAATGATTCAATGTTGGTACTTTACCCTATTTAGTTGTTTCAGAGGCCACAGGTATTCATTCGTTTGAGAATAAGGATAAGGCGTGTATAGGCTTAATACATGATCTTCTGATCTTTAGTTTGGAGGGCGAGTTAATGTACGATGTTCATGCGACTCCAAAACAATGAATTTCTATTTGAGTCTGTTAGTTAACAACATCATTGCTAGAGTGAATATAGTCAATAATGATTATGTTTCATCGGTTATGATCAGTATCTTGAATGATTTGGGGTCTTTATGAACTTCATTCACATGTCCACACAACGTATTACATTTAACCGCTTCTTTTATACTATTTACTTGTTTCATGTGAGATTGTAGCTGTCAACAGCCGATACGTCATGCAGCATACTATTTCCTTTAATTACAGTCTTTATCCATGCCAAGCACAACCATGGTATAGGAGCGCAGTTTTCACTCCTTTTACATAACCAAACCCGTCAGGGTAAAGCATTTTCTTAATTTTGAACCCATTCTACTCACCGTTGCGAGCGTGCCTTATGTCTACATTGTTCAATTTTTCTTGATACAAGAGCCACGAATTGTTCATAGGTGAAAGCTTATTCTTCGAAATGAGAAAAGTAATTTTTTTCCTCTTGCATAACCGTTCTTTATAAAGTGTAAGCATAAGAGCAATGTTGTGTTGTTTCTAGACATCTTATCAATTCATTTATATGAAGCTACTGCTTAAACTTCTTTCAAAAACATTATTTCATGTTATTAACATCTATGTACACAGTACTTTTTACATTCTTCAAAATATTATTTCTTCTATAATGCATATATAAATCTGTCAATTCTAGTTTTTATTGTTTGACATTTTATTATTCGAAGATTTCTTAATCAGAATAGTCTTTATCATTCAATCGTTATTCTTCATTTTAAAATTTGTATAGGAAAGAAACCCTTGGAATGTCTATTTTTTTCACTAACACCATGCATTTAGCATGATTTTCAACACATGCATAGGTGACAAAGCAACGATACCCTGAATCGTGGTTTAATTCCATTCCTTGATCCATTGAAATTATTTATTACCAATTTTTATAGGATTTCTGCTGATAGATCGATTTGGCCGCCGTGTGTCATTTAATGTGCATTACGAACTGGATCAATTTTACGCATATGTGCATCGCAACAACTACTTTTGATTATGATCTTTCTCTGAAAACTCTAAGTCTATAAATTGATTTACAGGCGTGTTTTTCGGTCTCCAATTTAAATGTTCATTTTTCTAACAACAATGTGAGCATACCTAGTTACTTACCTTATCGTTCACATTTCGCATATCATTTGCGACCATACATAAATAAAGGACGAATTCTATTATTTTTTTCCTTTATCATAGAGTAATGCAAAATATATTTTAGGAATATAGTACATACTACAACGTAGTATCTTTTCTTTTTTTAATTTTCTTTTCATGTAGCATATATGATATTTGTCTTTTGTTAGAGAACTTATTTTTCTTTCACATATTACAAGCTCTACTTATACAATCATAACCTCTTTATTTTTAAAACCACTAATATTAATTACATTGTTCCAGAATACCAAGGAGGTAGATTTCCAAATATGTTCCGTGAATCACCTTTTCCTTTATTATTGTTTGTAGGGTATTGGTCTTATGTGGAATAGTGGTGTCCCATTGGAATTGTGAAACTCAATATCTGGTTTACAGGTCAGGTGATAGAGTTTTTTGATGAGGGGATCCAAAAGCTTGTGCCATGACTTAACAAATGTTTAGATATTAATGGTGACTATGTTGAAAAGTAAATAAATGTTCATATGTTAATTTCTTGTCCAATATACGTCCATAAATAAAGTATTTCTTACTCCATTACAAAACGGTTCTTACTTATATATTATTGAGGTGATTTTTTTCAAAATAATTTACTTCTTTCCCGATAGTTTTCAACCATTAATTTATAATGATTTATGTTATTCTTCTATGGTTACCTAAATATTGACCTTTTTTACATAATGCTCTCTATTTTCCTAACCAAAAACGACTTCTTTAAAGTGCAACAATCTCATCCTTTCCAGGAACTTTAACTAATGTACATGTTGAAACTAAGATGTTCGTGGTCGAATGCATCGTTTCCAGTCATCACCTTGCCTTTACTACATGAACACAATTAGCTACTACTTTGGAATTTGGATAAAGACGCCTTATCACCGGCGAATATCATTCAAGTCTATCATCTCTTCACCCATATTGTCAGTTATCCCGGCTACTAAATTTACATATATTTCCGGTCAGGTAAGAACACTATCCTCGCAAAAGTGAGTTATTCCAAAACTCATGTGCCCTGCGTAGTAAAGTTTGTATATAATTAATCAAAACTCACTTACAACATTTAAACGACGCTTCAATCTCTTGCGTCCATAGGAAAAGTTTTCTCAATTAACATTAAAACTTCAATGATGTATCGTTCATTGACTTTTTAAGTATTCTTACGAATATGTTTATGTCTCTATATATGTTTCCTTTTCTTATACCAGATCATCATCGAAGGGGCTAGCTGAACAAATAATCATTTTTATTATTATTGATGAATTAGGCAATTAAGATCAAGTTTCTAACAATTACGGCACCTATACCATTTTTATATTAGTTTGAAATGTATTTCTTCCTTCCCTGTATTAACTATTTATCCACGCACAAACCAACAACAAATTACATTTAAAGGTGCGCGATGATAACGACAGGTGAACCTTTTATCAATGGATGGCTGTATATAACAGTTTCTGAAAGAATAATTTTTTGAACATGCGCATATATATTTTCCCTTATCTCGTATTGATAATTATTTATACTTTCGTTTATCATCATTATTGTATAATGTATCATATCGTTAATTTTGACAATTAGTATATATATATAATATAATTATATTTATACTATATAATATATATGATATATTTTTATATATATATATATACTGTATATATATAAATATATATTATATATTTTATATCTATTAAAGAAAATTTACCTGGCTGAGATAAGTTTATTATCTCAATCCCCGTGTTAGTTATAAAAACTCAGTCAAATGATAAACGATCAACGAAGTCTGTTTAAAGTGTTGATCTAGAGCTTCTTGATTAAGAATCCCTACGAGTTAGTCGCCGCTTTAATTATAACTCAGGCTCCCCAATTCTATACATATGTTTGCCAATTATCTCGTATGATACGCGTTGCCAGTTTACCAGTATGTTTAATAATATTAATAAGTATTGCATATTTATGTATGTTACAATAGAATCATTTTCATAGTTTCGAGTTGATTTTTCTGAAGGGGGCCATAAAAATATTTTAGTGTACATATTCTTGAATGTTGTGTGTGTGTGTTGTGTGTTGTTGTTGTGTGTGGTGTTGTGTGTGTGTGTGGTGTGTGTGTGTTGTGTGCGCGTGCAACTGTGTGCGTGTGTAGTGTGTTGTGTTGTTGTGTCATTTGATCTTAATCATTACACATTATCAGGATCGTTAAATCTTGTATAAATATTTACTGTTTGTCTAAACGCATTAGATAGTTTTGTGGTATGAAGAATGCTTGAAAAAGTAGAATAGGTTACGTTTTTGGCTGTAATGTTAGTTACTTACATTTGATAAGTATGGAACTTGTTAATGATAGCAGTTTTTTGCGGCTTAGGTGGTGTAGGTTTGCCGTTGCAATTATTTTCTTACAATCTCATGACTAGCTTTATTGTGTGGAAACTTTATTACGTTAGAGTATATTCATTGAATCAGCATATTATTAAAGCCAATGTGTTGTAAATTGTAAATTGTTACTGTGTTCAGTGTCGATTAACTTAATCTGTAGATGTGCTTCAAAAATGTACGAAATAGGCAACGTTTTGATGTAATTTAGTATTCTTTACTGATGTTAAGTGAGGGAACTTTGTTAATATAACAGTTTATTTTCATGTGTATTTAGTTGTCTTTGACATTATTTTTCTAGTTTTCAAATGAATAGCGGCAAAACTTATGTGGAAACTTTGTTGCGTCAGCATATATTCGTTGATTTTTGAATAAAGAACTTGATTTTGTTATGTTTATCCAAAAAGGACACTCGAAATGTGACTTGAATCAATAGATCAATAGATTTCGATTGGACAGACATATGCACTTTGGTGTATATATGTTATTAGTTGATTAAGGGTATGTAAAAACGTAATTTTACGTTATAAACATAAAAGTATAAAAAATTTTAACAAAACAAAACGTTTTTTAGAAAGATTATAAAAAAATTTAAAAAATAAAAAATATTAAGGACGAAATTGTTTTTTGAGAAAACAAAATAAACTTATATAATAAAAATTTACACAAAGTATTAAATCTAAATAAAAACTTATGAAATAACTTAGAAAATTAAAAAATTAAAAAATTACACAATAATGAAATAGTAAAACTGATATAAATGCTAAATTAAATTTCACACAAAATAGTCTGAAAATAAAATGAAATTAAAAAAATAAAAAATAAAAATAAGTTGAAAATTAATTGAAATAAAATAAAATAAAAAATTAAAATAAATAAAGTTAAACCAAGGTTGAAGTGATTAAAATTAAACACTTATAAAAAAAATAGTTAACAGTATATGCATGTGGAAAAAAAAAACAATTATATTAGTTAACGTTTTATAAAAGAAAAATGAGATTTGAAAATAAGTCTTTAACATTTAGAAAAAAGGGTTATCTTTGCAAGATCAATGCAATATACGACATGACATGTTGACAGAAGCAGTTATGTAAACAGTAAGATCTATTATTATTACTAATAGGTTACTATGTACGGCAACGCACCGGCTGCTTAAACCGTGCGAAGCCAATCTGATTCCTTCTCAGAACTCCTCTCTTCTTTTCTTCTTCTCTCTGTTTGCTTGTTTCTTTCTTTTCTATCGTTTTTTTCGTGAAGTAGACCACCTCCGCAAGCATGTGCCAATGAATCCCGAACCGAATCTCTCCGACTTCGTCTACCATCCGAACTCCGACATCCCGACGCCGCTCCGTCTTCCTCCAGCTTTCTCTGAGTCTATATATTCTACCGATCACAACTTAATATTTTTTAATGTAGATGCCCACGCTCCCCTTCAGGGACGCAGAGGAGCGTAATCTCGTTACGAGAATATGGAGTCATCATATAGCTACACATCAAATTCAGCCCTATACGTTAAGGCTAACGTGGTTATTAGGACGTATTTGACCTTGGCTAGGGGGCAACAACCCTTAGGGCACGTGACTACGTCACAAAACGCCTAGTGATCACCTGCTCGATTGGGACAATCGATTAGCCTAATCTTTACTGAACCCAATACGCACACACAGGCGATAGCGTTATATTTCACATTCGCTCTCGGGGCGACCCCCCTCTATATACATCCTACAGACTAGAAATTTACACGGATCGTCTTATACCAGTAGTATACATTATATTTCAGTTATAAAACAAATATTCTTATATTTTGAGAAATCGCTGTAGGAGATCAAACTGCATCAATACCGCGATTAATCGAATGTTAATTATTTATAGTAATGATTTTCTTTCGATTACATTTTTCAGTGCTTAATGCCAACCAGAGCACGTAAAACGATAAAGATGATGTAGGAGTATCCGATCACATAAATCGGAGGTTTGGAACCGTCAAAATATCTATCATCATTTAAAAACATATTCTAGGACAAAAAAAGCCCCCTTGAGAGGCCTCGCCCTTTGGAGCTAAAACCTACCGAAAACGGTCTTCCAGACCTTAAAATTCGTCTCACCGACCTTAAACCCTAACCTTGACACGTTTCATTGAAGTTAATGAAAATTATGGAAATTTGCCAGTCAGTGCCACAATGACTGATTTATCACAACCTCCAGAAAGTAGATTTTCAGACTTGCCCTTCGAGTGTCAGTTTGACAATGGGGAAATCCAATCCTCCGATTGGGGATCTTGACGCTGAATTAATGAACGTTAAAAAGTAGACTAAATGTGACCATGCTAAAGTTGGACAACATTTAGACGTATTAGTTTGTCAGATAATTTGCGTCAAATTCTGCTTCCGTACTTTCCGTGTCAACTTTACTTCCGTTACTTTTCCGTGTTCAAAACGTTACTTCCGCTACTTTTCCGTGTAAAACGTTAAAAAGTAGCCAAATTAGTAATAAAAATAATGATAAATTAGTAAAAAAAAAGGTGTAAAAACGCAAAAGTAGCGGATTAGCGGACTGGCCGTCAGTTTACTACTCCTTACTACAACTCATGTCTGAAACTATTAATTCAATTTATTAAACAACAAAATTAGTAATAAACTGAATAAAAAGAAAGAAAGCTATATTACTACTCCAACAACTCCACACAAATTCTTCATTTAATAACATGAAATTGAGCTTATGCTGTTCTACAGCTCAGCTACAAATGCGAGAGGTCTGACTCAAGCGCGTCTTTATCAGATCTGTTGAAGTCAATATTTCTCCATCGAACAATCTATGAAATAAATAACTCTGGAACTTAAAGAGCAGGACAAGTTAGCATAAAATTATTAAATTATTATATTATAACTACATTATTAATAATATTATTCTTTTTTCTTGCTACTGCAATTAAATGGGGATTATTTAATAAAATGCTGCTAGCTGTCGTAGCACATCAAAGTTGCTAGCATTAGAGAATATGAAACTATATTTTGAATCAGAGAAGTAACAATGCTTACGATCACTACTATTAAAAAGAATCGAGTAGACAAGAAATTGATTGCCGCATCTTTAAGTAGCCTTCGAGAGCGAATCAATAAATATATATATATATATTTAATATATACTATAATATATATAATAATAGATTATATATATAGTATATTATAATTATATAATATATATACTATAATATTATATAATACTTATATTATATATTATATCCGATAAACTTAAATTTATTTACCTACCCAGGCTACAATATATGCTATATAATATATATATTATATATATATTTATGTATTCTAAACTTTACACTCGTGTTTAGAATGGAATTATGTAGATCCAAACATTATTTTGTAAAATTAATAACATACGCATTCGTCACATATTTAGACTTTGCATTATCATAATTGTGATTTTATTTCCCAGTGGTATTAAGCAAAGTCTTATTGCTGTTAGCATTTTTCTCTCTATGATTATTCTTAACTTGTTAAACGTTTACAAGTATCTACTAACCGGACCTAAGTCTAGAGAAGAAAATAATTAATAAACTCTAAATTAAAAGATGCTAAAACAATGTAGACGACTTTGACCAGCATCGAAAACTAAAAAAAAAAGAGAGGAAATTGGACTCACAGATAAACCGTGAGTCATTTATACTGGTATTTAAACATTTTTATTTGTTCCCTCACTTTTAAATCTCAAAATAAAAAAAATTCAGTATACGAGTCTACATCAAGCACAAGAAGATCAAAAAATTACTCAAGAATTATTGTAAAGGGCCCTATAATATATAGTATATATATATCTAATATATTATTATATATAATAAATATAATTATATATAATATATAATATATGTAACATTTTATAAATTATTGAATTGTATCATATTTTATATATATATTTTATATATATCACATCTAATTATATATTATTTATATTTTTATTATTTATATTTATCATTTTTTCCCGCTTGAGCGGATCGATTGTACGTACAGCTCTCCCTCCACTTCTTACACTCGCCTTCACCACTCTCACCCACATCTTATCTTCCAGCCAAACACCTACCCCTTCCTCCCTCATCCTCCTCTCCAGATTCTTAATGTCATCCATCACTCTTTGGTCTCCCCTACCCTCCTTTTTAATTCCCGCCGCCTCCGAAACTCTCAAAGCCACCCATTGTCTTCATTCTTAATAGAGGCCATAATCTTAACATTCCCTTCTTCCTCTTCTCACCAACCATTCTCCAATCAACTCTCCTACCTCGAACACATATCTAATCCTCTCCTTCTGCTACACCACAACCGTCTCAACCCCTTCATCTCAAATTAATTCAACTTCTTCATGAACCCTGGTCATTCAACCCACGCTTTCATACCCATACACACCGCTTGACCAAAATTTTTTCAAATACTATACTTGAACTTCTGTCATTAATCACCTTTCCATATTTTCTCAGAACACAAAGCCCTATTTCATTCTACTCTATTTTCCATTTCCTTATCCCTCCCCTTACCAAGTCATCCTCATATCTAAAAATCTTACTTCTTCCACTCCCCCTACTCTAACCTCTACCCCTCCTCCTATCTTCCTTTCCTATCAAGACATAAACACTTACTCTTACGCTGATTTATTTTAAGCCCTCCTTTTCAACATTTCTCTCAAACTCCCTCACAAAATATAGACCTTCACTTTCTTACACACGGCGTATCGTCGCAAAAAATGTATATGTTCAGTTCACCATATCTTAATCCCGATTCATCTCAATAATCACACCCTCCCCTCCCCTCACCCATGTTCCTCTAGAAACCCACTCTCCATAAACAATTGAAAGCAGGCAAAATAACCCTGCATCAATCATCTCACCCCCACAAAATATAATTCCCCTATTTAACACTCTCATACACATTCTCTACTACTTACAAGAGCACCATACCATAACCTATATACTAAATTTAACCCCCAAATCCATTTCCTACCCAAAACATTCCCAAATTCCCCTATTCCGACTTACATTATGCTTTCTCTAAATTAAAAAACCATACACTTTCCCTTACTTCTCGTTAATTTTCTCAACAGCTCTTAGTACATCAAGCAAAACTTGATTCCACACCTCTTCCCTCTCTAATCCCATCCTGTTATCCTCCCCAAATATCTCCCTCACGTATACACCTCTCAACTCTCCAATCAGTATTTCCATACACTTTCCACTACAACACTTAACAACTATACTTACATATCTTCCCATTCCTCATCAATTCCACTTCCCAAATATAAGGGACCAAAACTCATCTCCAATCCTGTACCGTACCAACTCACCATACTCACGTAAATATCTTAATAACTCTACAGATTCTCCCCAATAACTCCTTCGCAAAATTTCATTCTCACCCATATCTCTCTT
>JABUQX010028177.1:0-30861 GCA_015478945.1 Trachelipus rathkii | reverse complement strand
TTTTGCAAACACGTTTTAACATTCGTTAAACTGTCCTCAACATTTCCATTTGCAAAAGGTGTTGCGTTTCCTTTATGGGCGATGACGAGTAATACACTTGGCTATTTCCCTGCTCCCACTTATTTCGGTCTGGTCTTTGACCTCTCTCCAAATTCTGCCGACCGCCGGCTTGTTTAAAGACATATTCTGTGTTGTCACTCTGCAGTTCACTGGGGATCCATCTCATTTGTTTGGCTGACGTTCTCTAAAACTGGGGGAGCAGGCGTGGGAGGAAGGTTGCGTTTGCGTATTTCGCCGACCAGACACCTCTCCCCCTCAGCTTCAAATTTTTACTGCAGATATAGCAGTAATAATGGCTATGGTGATGCCCTTTTTCGAATTTTATTCCTCATCCAGGACGCACCCTTATCTCATTTGAACTCGGATTCGGCTCAGCGTGCTCCAGGCGCTTCAAAGCCTCGCTTTATACTCTAGATAACTCAATGGTATCCACTGTTGCAACACTTTTTAGGTGCTCGCACTCTCAAGAAACAAGTTACGATCGCTGGCTCTGTTGGAACCCCTCTGCAAAGTAGGAGTGATGGCAACGAACCGCTGACACAGACCAGAATGGCCTCTTCCTCTTTTTGGAGCTATTCTAGTACTCCCGGAAGCCATTCGAACAAGGGCGCCTTTTCAATCAACTGTTATTATCCAGTTCTCTAAGGCTTCAGTTTTTGGCAGGAGCGATGGACGAGTGATCAGACGAGGGGTGAACCTTAGAATTAAAGCGTCCGTTGAATGGTGATCTTCCTCTCACAACAAAACGCTGATGAGGCTAATCCTTCGCATCGGCTCATAGCCATGTAATATAATGGATCCCAACGTCTGGAAATTTTTGCCGTCGGCACAACTCGCAATCTGTTCACCACATCTTCATTGAATGTAATCACTGAACTCGATAAACGCCATCGCCAATTTTCCTATAGATGACTAAAGGTCGCATAACATTTCTAAAGGATATCCTGTGTTGTCTGAATCGTTCCACTTATATAGTAGAGCAATATTTTCCTTTCTTCAGGAACTGAATATCCAGTAAACTTAAATATTTTTTTTTTTGATATATAATAAAATTTAAATATTAGCACTCACCTTTTTAAGATTATCACAGAATTTTATTCGTACTCACTTTTTTTATTTTGACTTAAATTAAAATTTGGTATGGGGGGGAGCACCATAAAGTTGGATTTCCACTCTCATGGCCGCTCCTTTGGGTGCCGTGGTGAGTCCGTACACAAACTAAGCAACAATAATATATATATATATATATATATATATATATATATATATATATATATATATATATATATATATATATATATATATATATATATATATATATATATATTACTTGTATATATATATATATCTATATACAATATACAACCCATACAAGTTTTCCAAGTGAGCTGTCATGAATCAGTCTGTAAAAGGAAGTTGCCAAACAAGTCACAAATATACAGCAAAGTATATACAGGCCGAGAAAACTCCTAAGAGGTCAAGAGAATAAATTATGAAGAATACAACACAACTTATCTCTCTATTAATTTTGTTTGTCTTTTGTTGAAAAGATATTTTTAATTTTAAACCGTTTACTACAACAGAAAACAGAAACCGTGGTTTTTCCGATAGCAAGCTGAACATTCAGATTTTGTTCAAGTGACGAATTTACTGAGTTAAACATTGCCCGATTTAAAAAAAATAAAACATTTTGATTAGTAAAAAGATGGTTATTAGTAGTTTTGTTGTTTGAGGCGTTTCTAAAGTTTCCCGGCTGTAGGGTTTAGTGTCAGCTGGAATTTATTAAGCAAATCTACAATTCCAAGAGAACTTGTCAATTATGTGTCAAATAGGTATATTGTAAATTTTCCTGTACGTTTCGACGCGTTTATTGGTTTGTAATTGTTTTCTTCTATTAATTTTTGTTTCATAAAAATTTTTTTTAAAGTATGTAGATCGTGATTTGTGATTGGAATCTAGGCGTAATAATGTATAAATAGGTCGGATTTTTCTGGAATCTATTAAGTGAATCATTTATTGAAGTGTATATTATTATGTTGACAATTAAGGGGATAAGTTTGTGTAAATGGTGGAGATTACTTGTTAAGTTTCGTGGAGGTTTCAGATTTGTGGCTCTGTTTTAGTTCTTAAGTAGGTATTTGATTATATGAATGTATAGGTATATATAGTGTATGGTAGGTTAAAGTAGTGGGATTAATTCGTTTAATGAATATATAATATATTTAATGTTAAGATAGTAATGAATTGTAGGATGAGATTTATAGAATGTCTTCTCCTTTTGAAGTTTTGTTGTGTGATGCTTATAAGCTAGATAGAATAGAGTTATTATGTTGGTTTGTACGATTATGTTTTGTTTTTGTTATTTGAGATGATTGTTTTCTTTTAAGATATTAGCCGTTTTGGTAGGAGTGATTGTTTCATAGTGAACAAAGGATTGGGTAATAGTGATCTGGTTAGGGTGTTATTTTTCGTTTGTGTGGATAGTGTGGCGTTGATGTATAGGAGTGAATATACATAGTCAATGTGCGACTGTTGTATCAAATAAGTATATTTGGGTGTTATGGTTGGGTCTTATGCTGGTTAGGGTTGTGGGGTATATTATTTGATATTGGGTTAGTGTGTGTAGGTTGTTCGTTGTTGTGTGGTGGTGGGGTGCTGGGTGGTTTGTGTGTAGGTTTTGGTATGGGTATATATGTGTAGTGTATTGTATTATAGTTGGGGTACTGGGGTGGTGTGTGGGTATGTTGTTGAGTATAGGTTTGATTGTAGTGGTATTTTGTGAGTGGTATTATGTATTAGTTGTTATTTATATGTTGTTATGGTGGTTAGTATATTATGTTATGTGAGTGTGATCTTTTTTGTAATGTTTGGTGTTTGGCTATAAATGCGGGATTTGTTAGTTCTTTTATTACAATAAGTGCTTGGAGAATGGTCCTCTCGGAGAAGAATATGTAGAAGAATTAGCAGAAAGAGATTGAGCGAAGAGAACGCTGCATGTGATGCGAGAGTTGGGGGAAAATAGCGTTAGTGGAACTTTCTTAAAGAGTCGGTGGTGTTATATTGAATTAATAATAGATTCTATAATAAGTGGATGATATATGTAATGTTATTATGATGTAATTGTTAGATAGATGAAATTAGATATAGAGTGTAGAGTATGTTGAATGTTTTGATTGGGAACTGTTGAGTTATTAATTTGGGTTGATGTTTGATAATTCGTAGTCCATATCTAGTTCATTTTTCGCAATATTGGTTTCTTGTTATGATGGAGTGGTTCTAGATTAATGTTTGTTTTGTTTCGTGTGATTACAGTCTTATTGTTGTTGTACAGTTTATTTTATAGTATGGGGATATATTGATTCTTATATATGTGGACCTTGATGTTCTATGCACTAGCGGTTTTTGTTTATTGTATTGTTGATGTCTTTAGTGTTCGGTGGTTGTGTAAAGATTGATTTAGACGGATTCCAAGTGTTATAGAGCTGGAGAAGGATGTTGTTTAGTTGTTTAATTTTTGGGATACAAATATTGTACCGTGTGTTATAGTCTATTTGAGTTAAAATTGAAATCAATTAAATCTTTTATTAATATATATAGGGGTTGACTCAAGTATTTGTAGTCTAGTGGAATTTGGCAATAGTATGTTTCATCAGGGATATTTGAAAGTTATGTTAGGTGATATAGTGAGGAGTGAGGGTGTTCGTTATTGTATTTAGTTTGTAGTATAGTGATGATTTCATTTGATGTATATAGTTGGTAGTAGGTAGTATAGGTGGGTTGGTGGTGATAATAGCCTATATTTTGTAGGTAGTTTGGTGAGTATGTTGTGTATTAGGTTGTTTTGGTGGGGATGTATGATATTAGGTATTAGGTTTAGTTGGTGTGGTATGTAGTTAGTTGGGTTATATATTTGTGTTATATAGGGTTGTATGCGGGTATGGTATTATTTATATATGTTGATAATGGTATTATTATGTTGGTATATGATATTAGGTGCAAACTGCTGAAGAATATTATGGTTTGATTAGGAATTATGTGATTGTTGTAGGAGTACGTAAGGTGAGGGTAGAGTGGCTATAGTTATGAATTGGATACATGTTTATATATTCATATAGGTATTAGTATAATATAGTATATAGTTGGTTGGTGTTTATATTTTGAGGTGAGTTGGTGATTTTATGATTATGTATAGTATATAGGGTGACGTGTGGTTGGTAGGTGTGATTATCTATGTTTGTGTTATTGATTGGCTGGTTGTTTTGCGTATGGTGTATAGTTAGTTAGCTGTTGATATTTATATGGTGGGTTTATGTATAGTATATGTATTGTATAGTGGTTAATAATATTATAGTAGGTGTGTTATATATGTAGTTAGTAGTTATCGTTAGTGGTGTAGGTGTGGTGTATAGTAGTTGATGTATATATATATATATATATTGTAATGTTTGTTATCCTCCATTTATTGTTGTATTATGGATTCGTGGTAGTTATTAGTATATTGTATAGTATGTATGTATTCTTGAGGTTGTTGGTTATCTGCGTGGTGGGGTATATTTATTATTGTGGTATTATATGGTTTTGATAGTTGCGGTTTGGTTAGGGGGTGTTGGTGTTTTGTATTGTTTGTTAGTGGTTTTGTGGTGGTGTTTTGTGTTGGGTGGTGTTTGGGTGGGTTTTGTGGGCTGGTGATTCTTCGTGGGTTGGGTGGTTGTTGGGGGACTGGGTGTTGGGTTGGGTTGTGGGGTGGATTGTGGTGTGACTGTTTTTGGTGTATCAATACATAAATCACAAAATTATCACAACAATAAATTTAAATATATATATATATATATATATATAGTATTAGTATAATATCATATACGGGGTTGTGTTTATATATATATATTAGTATATAATATATATATGATACTATATATTATATATATATATATATTATTTGTATATTATATATATAACTATAAAAATTATAATATTTAACGATTGTCGTGTGTATTGAGTAATGTTGGGATTAGCGTGATAGTTGTTGCAGCGTTATATTGTTGGTTGGTAGTACAGTTGTATGAATTTAAGAAAAGCATTATAGACAGAAGAGAGTAATGTGTGTATTTGGTGAAGCACTGTAGAAATTAAGAATATTGTGAGTCGCTGATATGTTTTAATTTATATTTAGTATAGGTATGTATGATGTTGTGGTGCTAATGTGGTGGTGGTGGTGATGGGAGTATTTATGTAATAGTATGTAGGTAGTAGGTATATGTTATTAGGTAGTATTATATTTTTATATATATATAGTTTTGTTAGGATGTTATATATGTTATATGTTTATTGTGTTGTTGTAATTATTATAGTAGGTGGGTGTTATGTTTGGTAGTATATATATTTGTAGTATTAATATCAAATTAGGGTATGTGGGAAGGAATAGGGCTTTGCGTGGCAGAGTGTGAGTATTGTTGGGTTGATATTGTTGATGATGTATATTGTATAAATGGAGTTTAGAGTAGATAATAATAAGTGGTAATAAATAATTCAATGAATAATAGTTGTGGTGTTTTTTTGATTTGTTATTGGGGAATGTAATAATAATAATAATTAATAATAGATATAGATATAACCTCAATCATGTGAGTAATAGAATGTAAAGTAATTTAATTTGGGCATATCATAGACAGAAGCTTAGTGATAAAAATCTAGTCAATAACTATTATATATATTGTGATTATTTTGTAGTTCGTGCTGTTGTAGTATAGTATATATAATGATTATAGTAGTAGTATATATATATATTATATTTGTGATGTATAGTTTATAGTAGTGTGATATAGTATATTATATATGAGTGTGGCTAGTGTTTTATTTCGTGGTATATATGTTGTGTAGTATATAGTCTCATATGTAGCTGTGACGATGGTACTGTAGCTTATACTGTTTGAGAAAATTGAATCGAAGTGCTGTTGATTTTGTTATGTATTTTAATGTAATATACTTAGAATCAGGCACAGATAATAAGAATGTTAATTAATAATAATAGGAATAATAGTTATAGTATATAGATTAATAATAATAATAATAGATGATTTAATAGTGTGATAATGGAAGTGAATATTGAGTTGATTGTAATTATTTTGGTGTGATTAGTGTTAGATGCTATTGTAAGTAATAATGTATGTATGTTTTCGTTTCTTTGATTTCGAGTTGATAATTAGGTATAGTGATATTTTCTCATGTGTGTTGCGTTGTGTTAGGGCATATTTTGGGTTATATTTTGGATTATTATATATATATATATATATATATATTATTAATAAGTATATTATTTTAGTATTATATATATATATATAAATATATTATATATATATATATATTATAGTATATATACTATATGGTCTAATTTTAGATTAATACTTTAAAAAGTAGCTCTACAGTTTTTGTTCTAAGAAGCCACGATTTTAAAACTGTTTAACTATTTGTTATTGAATCGTTAATTATGTGGTATAGGAGTAGATTGTGATGAGTTGGGAGAAGATAGAGATGTTTTAATAAGGTTAAGTGCGATCGTGTGTTGTCGTAAAGGATTGTGATGATTATTAGTGGGTAGTGGTGTATATGGATTAGTGTGTCTCTTTATAATATATAATATATTATATATATTATGTGGTAGTATATGATTATTATATAATATATATATATTATATTTATATATATAATTATATACTCTATATTATTATATATATATATATATTATATTATATTGCGTAATTTCTCAAAGAAATGGATGCACTAGAGAATCTTTGTCCCAAATAAATAGAGGAGAATCTGACTTCTCCGAAAAATATATTTCCTAATTACTAAAAATATTCTTTTTAATAATTATTACGGCAGTATTTTATTTACATTTGAAAAAATAAAATTTTTATAATACTAACAATCTAAATATAAAGCAGTGGCTCGTCGTACGTTATAAATATATATTATATTTATATATATATATATATATATATATATATATATATTTATTATTATATATATATAATATATATATATATATATATATATATATATATATATACTAATTTAGTTATCTTAGTTAAACCATTATTAAAATATTATGGCATTAGAGTTAAAGAAATCGTTTTAAAAAGTTGGGTTAAATAAATATGCATTCTGTAACAAAATTATTAGTTAGAACCAATTTAATTTATATATATATATATATATATATATATATTATAATATTATATAGTATATATATATTATATATATATATATATATATATATATATATATATACTAGTATATATATATATAGTATTATATATATATATAATTTTTTCCTTTTAAAAATAACAAACATCCTTAAATAAATATTTTTAACAATAAAAATAAAGGTTATAAAATTTAATTATTAGTTGTGTGACATTCATTATTTTTGAAATGTTACATTTCAATCAATATATATATATACTATATATATATATATATATAATATATATATTATATATATATATTATAATATATATATATATATAATATACTAATATATATATATATATATATTATATATATATATTATATTATATATATAAAACCATAGTTCTAACAGATTTAGGACAAATTATTATCGATAATGAAATTTTAATAATGTTGACCCTTTACTAAAATTCAAAGCCTTGCTCATTCTTTTAAGGACAGTTTTATGGCGACCGTGCCATTTTCTTCTTCTTCTCAAAATTCGTTTAACGAAAGTTTTAACCCTGTAATGGTGGATAACTCTTCTCAAAGCGGCTCAAATCGTCCGTTTTCTCTTTCGTTCTGGTGATAGAGAAAGTACATTAGGAAAGTAAAACATATTCACCTTTGGGCATGATCAAACTGCTTTATACTAGTGCTCGGAAAAAAGTTTGGTTTCAAACTAGACTATAAGTACTTGAGCTTAAGATTCATATTCGAGAGAAAGAGAGTATAAGCACTTGAGGTTAAGATTCATATTCGACAGTATTTTTTTCCCTAAAAGGCGTGCTGAGCTCAACAACTCTGCACTTCAATATGATTTATTTGTTTTTAGATTTTTCCTAGCTTGAGCAACACAAGTGAAGGTCTGAACAGGGGTCCAACCATTTTATGGCTTATGACCCCCTGTTTCCTAACTTTACGTATGTGCACCCTCATATACTACTAGTAAATTCTGGGGACCCCGGTTGAGAAACGCTGGTCTAGAGCGAATCGTGTTTTGGTGATAAGGTGATTTACTGCTTACTAGCTGTACGATCAATATTTGTAGAAAAATTTAATACTCTGATTGAGAAATTGTCTTATAGCCGGTAAGTAATTAATTTATCCAAGGTAATAAAATGGTGTAAATATGTAGCCTTCATACTTTAAGCTTAAACACCGTTTTTGCTTCTATCTTTTGCATATTAAGCAACTATGTATTGGGGCAATAAACAAAACCGTGTTGCTGTTATAGCGTTACATACGTTTAGTATAAAAAAAGTACCATTTTCAAGACACTACAACGACTAGGTATTACTGTATATCTTTGTATCGTGCCATTAAATTATACGAGATCGCCATAGATGTGGTAGGTTACGTTCTTTTCGGACACCTCAGGCTGTCAAAGCTGTAAAAGCACGAAATCGTCTTCGGAAACAAAACATCGTGTCAAGTGAAATGCAGATACCTAAGATTTCCATGTCGAGCATCGTCAGTGACTACCTAATGTTAAGTGCTTACAAAAGATTTACCGGACATTTACTCACTGATGCCCTAAAAAAAGGTGGGGGTACGCGCATGATTGACACCACAAAATTCTCTATACGGAACAAACATATTTACTGTGGAAGAATGTTTAAAAAAAAAAAAAACGATAGGGTGTATGCTCTGTCATCTAAGGAAGCAGTAGAACTAGCCCAAAGAGGTCATCATGTGGCTTCTGTGATGGTTTAGTGTTACGAGTTACGATGGGGTCACAGATATCCATTTTTCATGAAATAGGTGTTAAAACTTCGGCAGCCGTGTACGAGCAAACCGTTCTGGAGGGTGTGGTAATAAAACCAATAGGTTAGATCTTCCATAATGTACCATGAACCTTTCAACAGGATTCAGCACCGGTACATAAACCAAGGTCTACTCAAGATTGGCTCAGGAACAATGTTTTCCATTTTCTGGCGGTTTAAGATTGGCCTTCTGGCAGCCCCAATCTTAATCCTTTGGAATACAAATTATGGGCAGTTTTAAAACGTATTGTCTACTCAAGACGACACCCAGGTTCTTTAAAGCCAGCTCTAAAGGATAAGGTGAAAAGCTTTCGGATGAAAGTCGTGCGTACTGCAATAGACGACTGGCCCAACAGACTTAAAGCTTGTGTTAAAGCAAAAAGCGATTATTTTCAATGACTGTTGTATTTTTTGGATTAGTAATATTAATGACTGTAGATTTGTTTAGATATTAAATTCAACTGCTAAATGTTTTTATTTGACACCACAATTTCTGTATAACAATATTTTTGCGAGTACTTGGCATTATCATTCCTATGAAAAAGATAAAATTTCACAATCTTGTTACCTTTTTAAGATTCTACCTTTCCTCTAATCACACTATTTCAATGTTTAAAAATCTCATCATTTTAAAGCAAAATCCAAAAATTCATAAATAAATATGTAAAATTTAAAATATTTCAGTGCTAAACGAAAGACTTTACGCAATCAACTACCATCTTAAAGTTAATATTAACGCAAATACTTTGAGGTTACTCTTCACTGTTCATGATTTTTCCCACTTCAAAAGTTTTGTTCTCTAACAAAAACAAAACTTACATTACATTCGACCGAAAGTTTAAAATAAATAAATGCTTGATGTGAAATTTGGTTACTAATTTTTACTAACAAAATTATTTGTTATGATATATCAAACAAGAGTTGGCAATATATATATAAAATGAAATAAAAATTTGAAAAGCATTTACTGCTTTAAGATACTATAATAAAATTTATTATTATAATAACATAAAAACTAATAAGTAGCCAAATTAAAATTCTTCCATCTATCATTTCGGAACTCTATGTATACTCTGGCGAGCTCCAACGCTTTTCAGCACCTGTTTTGTTTCTCAGTTAATTCCATACAAGACAAAATGTTTAAATAATTTAATAGACAATCCAGCAGCTATATAGTTTTAAAATGTTACTTGTAGGTTTACATAGATTTAGGGGCATCGACATATTTAAAAATTTAATTGCCGTAAGTATAAGTACATTAATTACCTTCTATCTCTCACTTCATCACGCTGACGATCCACAATTCATTACTTGTCTCTTTGAAAGGCATCCCACATAACTTCAAATAGCCAATGTTAATAGCCATGTTAGGAGGAGGATTCCATTAGAAACAACTGACTCTGCTTATTCTCCAAAAACCTTCTAAGAATAAGTGTGTGTCAAAGATAACTTGCAGAATTGTGTTACTCTTGCATAATGGCGTTTCTTTTTGTTCTCGTGATGAAGCATGCCATGCGCATATTTGGAAAATGGGTTTAAAACTCACTTTAGCCTTCTAAAAAAAAAAAAAAAAGGGATGGAGGTCTGCCTAAGGGCTTTTCGCTGCCTACACCTTACTTCTCACCGTCCCTCCAAATCTCTATCTGTTGTTCTTCGTATGAAGCATGGCATCGGCAATCTGGGATGGTTTAAACTCACTTAGCCCTTCTAAAAAAAAAAAGGTGGGGAGTCTAAGACTTTTTTTCCTCCTCCCTACTCTCATCTCACTCCTCCAATCTCATCTCTTTCTTACCAACTCCTCTATTTCGCCATACCCCTCTCTTTCTTTTGAGGAGGAGGTTGCGAAACCGTGAGAATTAGTTCTATATAAAGTCTTCCGATTCATTCGTTTATGGGCAAGTTACGCTGACTCCAGTTTTGGACACACTACTCTCCTGTCCTAATTTTTCTAAGTTTCAATGACTTTCTGTTTTTAAAAAACACTTTCAACAGTTGGCGATTCGGCACGCAGTTTATGTTGGGTCATTGAATGATTAAATGTGTAATTGTTAATTCCGCAAAACTTCTCAGCGAATTCAAATCCGGGGTTTCTCGCCTATCTCACCAGATTATATATATTAATGTAGTATATTAGTATATATATATATATAGTATTAATATTATATATATATATATATTATATAAGTATATATATAATTATATTATTATAATATTATATAATATATATTGCCATTAAACCTCTATATCCCCTTATATGGGTTCTTTCACTTACCAGAGTAAGTACTTTAGTCGGGAGAAAGTGTGGTATTATTCAACTGGTTAAGCGTACTTTCACTAAAAAGGAAGTGTGCTGACCTGGGTTCTTCTACTGATAAAATTTCTGGTTTCTTGCCAAAACAATCTCTAGTAGTTTCTGTAAATCTGCCTTTCCTTCCTCTTATCCGTTCTGATGGGAGTGTTGTTAGCACTCCTTCTGAAAAGAGTAATCTCTTTGGCCTCCTTTTTTCATCTAAATACTCAATACCCAAGACGATTCCAATACCCCATTCTCCTACTCCTCCTCTCAGGTGTCCCATGTCCCTACCTGTCATTATTCATGATCGGGGTTGCATGAAATCTTGAGTTCTTGGTATGATACATCAGGAAGCTAGTTGCCCGAGATGCATTGCTCGTTTTGAGGGAAAGTGCTTCTGAGCTAGCACCTGTCTTCATTAAACTCATCTCTTTATGTCTTAATATTAATAATTTTTCTCATTGCTAGAAGCGCGCATGTGTTCAACCGATCTCGAAAAAAAGTAGCCACTATGATGATCCCTTTGACTATCATAATTCTGTTTAAAATCTTGGTTTGAAACCTCTAATAACTCTCATTTCCTGGAACATTGAATCTCAGCCCCTCTTCTTTCAAGATCAACAGTAAGGCTTTCATCGCCTTCGAGGGTCAACTGTGTGACATACTTTTCCTAACCTCACTCGATCGTACTAGTCTTCCTGCGCCTTATGGATGAGTCTTGTGTAGTGTTGGTGGGTGGTGTTGAATAGTCGAATGCCTTTACCAGGGTATGCAATCGCGCGCTACTCCTTGTCGTAAGCTCCATTTCGCTTCTGGTTCCTCGTTTCTCCTATGGCTAAATGGTCCGTAATTTTTCGTGTTCAGATCGCTCCATTTCGAATTCTTGTTCACGGAGGCAACCCCCCTTCTTTCTTCGCTCGTTTTCTTGTTATTGTGGATTTCCTCAGTCTTTTCTATCTCCACTTTATTCTGTACTTTTAATCAATGATCTTCTTAGCTGCTTCCTATTCTTTCACTCATTTCAAATCTGTTCCCTCTTTAGCACCTAGTGTTGCCTTTCATCTTCAACTTTCGATTCGATTCTTGGTGACGATCTGCATGGGATTTCGGTGGTTTTCACCACAAATCTTCTTAAATTTCAACTCTTTAAAAAACTTTAATTCATCACATTTCCCTCTTTTGAAAACACGCCCAACTCCCTTTCCCCTCTTCTTCGGACGGAGTCTAACTTTTTACTGTAAACAACATAAAGCATACTTGGAGCAAAACATAAGCAATAAATTGTCTTGGGAAAATCTCATATCACAAAGTTGCTAATGTGACCCCAATTGAAGTGGGATTCTGCTCAGACTTGCTGGAATTTATTTCTCTTCTGTCAGTTGATTAGTTTATAGAGCTGTATGCCGCCCCTTGCATTGGAGGGTTGTTCTTCACATTTGTGTTGGCTACGGTTTCACCCTTCTTTTGGATATTGTAGAGTCTAAGGCTATGAGATTAATAAGTTTATCTACATTAACTTTCAAAAACTTCCTTTGATCCTCTTCCTCTGCGCGCGGACATATTAAATGTTTATCTTAGCTCTATAGGTATTATAACAAAAATGTGCTCGAGGAGAAAGTTGACTCTAGCATTTTTTCCTCAAACCATTGATCCCTTCGTTGCACAAAGAGGTGCCTTTCTTTCACTGAATTGAATTTGTCGATGGTGAGTATGGAGGGAAACCTTCAAGGGGCGCGGGCCTTTGTGTGCGCTTCTCCAGCCACATTGTATAGGAACTCTTTTCCATCATCCTGTTCGCTGCTGTATTATGCAAATCTTTCTTCTCTTTGTAAGGCACACATCATGCACCCACCTGAGTATTGCGTTTAAGCACGGGATTGGGATGGGCTTTCCTTTCTTTATTTTTACCCCTCTTGGAAAAAGGCCTGACCGTGAAGTCGTGTAACGTAGTATATATAGATATATAATATATATTTTATATTATATATATTATATAATAGTATATATATAATATTATATATTATATAGTATATATAATAATAATGATATATAATAAATATTAATATAGTATATAATATATATATATATATATTATATATTTATATATATTATAATTAATTATATTAATATATAATATATATATAGTATATATCATATATATATATATATATATATATATATATATTTTCTTTATTCTGCCCTAACAGCCCCCCACAGATGGGTGTAGGGAGCGCGCACAACAGTGCACGCAAACAAAATAGTAAAGGTAGGAGACATGACGAAAGGTCGAAGTAGAAGTCCGCCCAGCCCTTCCCCACCACCCATGCACAATAAACATTCTTCATATCAATTTCTTGTTAACGATTCATGCTTGTTGTAGTTATTTTTGTAAAAAAGAAACAATAAAGAATGGAAACTCATTATGAGATAACCTTGAATGATTTACATCACCGGATTTTTCGGGAAGTGGTTGGAAGAAGAGAAAATTTTTATTTTACGCAGCACGCGTAAGACGCCCGCTTTGTATATTAAATACTTATTTACAGTTGGTTGTCGACGCTTTTCAACGCTTCACATAAATTCTAAGGAGGGATTTTTTTTTATTATACTTCGAGAGCTTCTTTGTAGGGTCGAACATGATCCATTGTTGAATGGGCAGGAATTCCAAGTTTTAAAAACTCTTGGCCAGTATCTGCTTTGGTCGTTTTGGAAAGAGAAAAGTTTTGACTCCGAAAAAATCCTCTTAGCTTGCCTAGAGCTTGCGTTGAAAGCAGGCCACTAGCTGGGAAGGCATTGCCCACGGGCACAAAATCAGGGTGATAAGACCATTTATTCTCGGGGCATAACTTATCCTTAATGTTCTTCTGGCCATCCATTTATTAAAAGGAGGTGCCCCACTAGACATCTGTGTCCCATTATAGTTAAATTGTTATCAATTTTAGGGTTTAGGATTGCCACCCATTGGCAATTGTCAAGCAATGGGCCAAACGTATGATGGTGAATTAAGGAAATTCTTTCTTTGTTCTTTCTCACCACCTTGTAAGTCGTTACCTGCTTATATTACAAATTTTAAAAAATATTCATTCAACATGTCCGCTAATCGCCCATTGAAGGATTTTGTCTTTATTTTGTCCGCTTGGGTGTTCGGCGTTCTATACTTTCCATTAGTAGCATTCAGGCGTGGAGCTTCCAAAAACCTCAATCCACCCTTTAGTACCGTACTACAGTGATATATAATTTTTTTTAATATTTTTTTTATTAAATACGTGAAGATTTTTTAAACTAAGCCTGGTTTATTTCATTATGTTCAATTTAAATATGTTTTTTTTTTCATAACATGATCCAGAAATTTTTACTGTGCTATTATAACTGTAATATTTAGCGCTGTATAGCAGAGTAAATTGTATTTTGAAAATGCTGTGAAAACTTTATTAATCATCATACCCTTTAAGCGAGAGCCCTTAGAGCCAGAAATATCCACCCTAGGGCTTTACCAAAACACTGCGACGGGCCCCCACTGTGTTACCTTAGTCAATATAGGTTTCATTTTCTGAGGCCAGCCCACAACAATGCCCCCTAAACTAAACACGAAATTTAATTTTCACTCCGAGTTATGCACCTTTCTTCTCGCCTCTGCCAAGGCTCAATCCCTTTACCTTCAGACACTCCTTTACTGAGTCAATAAACTTTTCTTCCTTCTCACAGACAGTCGATTCCCAGCACACTCACCACTATACATCCATTCAACACCAACTATTCATCATTTCCTTTCCAAATGGAGCCAAAACATCTGTAATAGCACTTCAAAATTTATTCTTCCTTCATGCTTCCCTGCACGACACGCAACTTCTCGTACACGTTCATTATTCCTCACCTTTATTGCAATTTTCTCTCATCTAATCCCTTGCCCCTGAGATTTATTATGCCGAACTAAACTGACCTTTAGATCGTTAACCTCTTTATTTCACCCACCATAGCTTTCATACTATACATTAACACCGGTAACAACATACCCTCGTGCAAAACCCTAACAAACTCCAGACTTAGCCACATTGCATTCACCAAGGATTTAATTGGATTTAAAGAGGCTGGGTTGTTGGGTGGTTTATTTGGTTATAGTAATGGGATTGGGATTATTTTATTATATTGGTTTTAGTATTGGGATTGTGTTGGTTTGCCATGCCACATTAAATATCTGGCTTAGGACTATGATGGCTTTAGTTCCAAGATGCTTGAGATAAATATTGTGAGATTTTTGAGTTTTTTTTGGTGTCGAGTACTTCTAAGAGAGTGAATGGTGGTGGTGGTGGTGGTGGGTTTATTGGTCATTCTTTAATCTTTTAAGAGGTTTAATTAATCCATTAGTGGGGATTGTGGGTTTATGGCTAGTTTTATAATAGTGTGCCAATTAGGGATGGGCCGGATAGTGAATTAGCCGGATAGCGAGAAGTGGGCCTTCGTGGGTTTGGTATGGGTTGTGTTTTTTGTGAGTCTTGTATATATTTATTGTTCAGAAAATATTTTTTAGTTATATTAAGTTCTATGGTTTAGTGTGTTTGGAATGTACTGTTGCCAATTCCATATTTAAGTTGATGTAGGGTGTATATATTCTATTGTTAAGGTTGTTTGATTTGGTTTATTAATCTTTATAATATAATTATATATATATATATATTATATAGTATTTATATATTATATGTATATATAAGTATAAATTTATTATATAATATATATGTATTTATATTACTATATATATATTAATAAATAATAATATATATATATTATATATATATTTATATATATATATATATATATATATATACCGTATATATATATATATATATATATATATATATTTTAGTTATATATATATATATGAATATATATTATATATATGTCGAATATATATATAATATATATATATATAGATATATATTATAATATATAGTATATTTAACTACGTTGCGTTTAAGGTAAATGATATGTCGACTATTATATCAAAACAAAATCATTCTATATTAAAAAAAAAAACAAATCAAAAAAATATTTATTGATCCCTGCTGGTGTAGACCCTTTTCCTCCCCTGGAGGACAATATTACTATAGATAATTTCACAGTACTTATGCATCGGAGGGAATTAAGTTAAATTATCTATGAAAAAATATCTTTGTTTACTCGCCGGCTTCCTCTCTTGCTGTTTAACCAACCATTTATTAAAAAAAAGTGTATTATGTTTATTGTTTTGGGTAGATATCCAAATATATCCAATCTAATTTTCTTCACTTCGTGTTACGCTCATTTAATACAAAAGAGAATTTAATAATAAACAAATTCAATCAAAAGCCAAACGTATTTTAAAACTTATATGGAAGAGGAAAATTACTTTTATATAATATTATTATATATATATATATAATATATAATAATATATAATATATATATATATTATATATAAATAATATATATATATATATATATATATATATTATATATATATATATATATATAGTATATATATATTGAATATTTAATTTATATTTTAGTATAATATATTATATATAAGTATATATATATATATATATATATATATTAATTATATTATAATATTAATATGTAATTATTTATTATATAGTATTAATATATATTATAGGTGATGGATGGTTTTTTTGTTAAACCATTTGGTTTAAAACATGTGGTTTAAACCAAGGGTTTAAACCGACAAAAATAATACACTGAATTGGTTTAAACTATAAAAAAACCATGCATAAAAATATTAAAAAAATGTATTTAGTTGGATGGTTTCTTTAGCATGTTGATATGGGTTTTCTCAATTTTTCAATCGTAAGAGTAACTGAAAGGCAATAAAAAATTGTAATGACAATAATATATTATTGTGGAATGATTATATATGTATATGTATATATAATATATATTATATATATAGTAATATATATAGATATATATATATAGTTATGGATATATATATAATATATATAACTAGTATATATATATAATATATATATATATATTATATAGTATATATTATTAGATATATATTTTTGTAATTTAACGAGTTTAAAACATTGATTCTGGTTTCAGAGGGTCTTGAGGATTTCCATTTTCTACGCGAATCGATGCCACCATTTTTTTGCAAAAAGAGTTATAGATAAAACTCATTTGTTGGAGTTGTGTGAGCCACAAGCATCAACCAGCTAGGAAGGCAATGACTGTAAAACTAAGTGATTCAAATGTTTATATTTTGGAAAAATTATTTAGCATAGCTCTTTCAAATAGATCCACCCTCAACAGACAAGGATTTATAACAAAAGTAAAAAGGAGGGGTATCATCAGGCAGTAACAGAAGGTCACTTATTTATTGGCTATTGATTTTTACCCAAGATATCAGACCAGACAGTAACTTAGAGGGATGAGTATTCAAAAGCATTGGAATTTATGGAATAAAATTAAGAGCAAATTGAACCTCCTTGTCATAAAAGTGTTACCTATTTTTTGATGAGTCTCTGTTGTCAGCAGTGACTCGTTCATCTTGGTACAGATCTCTTCAAAGAAGAGAAAAATGTAGGATGAAGAAGTCGCGTATATAAATAATAGCATGATTGTCAGCAACTTCATTTCAAACTGCTAATGTTGGAAGGAGGTATTTTTGCAACTTTTTGGGACTTGTGCACGCAACTTAGAAATAGGTTTGGAAGCAGCTAAAGCAAAGGAAATTAGTTTTTTTTGTATAAATTCAGTAATGATAATTTCAGTTTCGACTTTAATGATGATCTCTGCTCTCTCTCTTCTCTCCTCTCTCTCCTCTCTCTCTCTCTCTATAGTATATATATAGTATATATATATAGTATATTATATATATATTATATATATATATATATTATTATTATATATATATATTATATATATATATATAATATATATATATATATATTATTTAATATATATATATATATATATATAATTATTTATATATATATATATAGTATATATATATTATATATTATATATTATATATTTTATATAGTATTATATATATATATATATATATATTTCCTAGTAGTTCAAATATAAGCGTAAATAAGTAACTTAACAGTAAATTAGGTTAAATTTGAAATGAAAACTATTAATTCAACGTTCAGTCTTTGCTTACCTTTTGGTTAAATATAACATGAGTATACCTTTTTTTCAGATAGAGTTATATATATTATAGTATACCCTCTTATTTTTTACTTATGAGTTTATGTAAAACTCAAAAATATAATATTGTTATAACCAGTTTACAGTTATCAAGAAAATTTTGAAAATTTAAAGAATCTAAAGAATTTTATTAAGGAATTTTAGAAAATGTTTAGCACATGTGTATAACAGTTTTCAGTAGTGATTTTTGCCTCTAGAAAAATCTATTTATTAAAATTCCTGGAAAGGAATAATTTTTGACCATCAAGAATAGCATAAAAAGAACCTAAAAAAAACAAAAAAAAACCATTGGTTTATTTAGAAAAGAAGTGGTTTTTTGGTTTTTGTTTAAAAAAAAACCATCTTTTTTTCACACTAGTATATATATATATATATATTCTATTTTTTTAAATAAATAAAAGGGGAGAGAGAGGGAAAGAAAAGAAATTTTTAAAAAAATAAAAAAAAAATAATCTTACCGGTGAGGGGGAACGGTGGGTCTGTGTTGCCGAGAGCCAAGGTGTCGTGGACAGCGGCCGGGAGAGAGGCTCCGGATATGTTGGACCCCCGGCACCCCCCGGAGGGAGGGAGTGGGGAAGGACTGGCGAGGGGGCTCTTTCTGGCCTCCCAGAGTTTGGGAAGGACCGATTCGGGTGGCGGTGCCGAATCCCGTGGTCGCCGATTCTCTCTTTCTGCCGCTTGACGCTCGCTCTTCTTGCAGATTGTTGCGCAGAAAGGGTATCAAGTGAAAACAGGAAGAGAAGAAGGGCAAGAGACTCACAGAAGGTGAGTAAACGACGCATTGGTAATTAGAAGAAGGGGGGATTGGGGGGTCAAATAGCCCCTTTATAAAAACTACACTGATATAAGAGGGTGGAGGTGCGTGACTTTGCTATATTCTGACATAGGGCAGAAGTGCTTCATTCTTTACAGTAGCTTAAGAAAGATTTTCTAAATACCATTCTATTAAGGCAACATCTTCAAACTAACGTGATAATAACAATTATGACCTTAAAGTATATCAAAATAAAATACGAGTTTGCTTACATAAAAAAAAAATAGGAAGAATTTATATGAAAATTATCATACTAAAATATATAATATATTATAATATATACTATATATATATATATATATAGATATATTATATATTATATATATATATATAGTTATTATATTATATATATTATATATATTATAGTATATATAGAATATAGTAAATATATATAGGTATTGTTATATATTATATAAGGTATGTCATACTTATATACAATTATATATAATATATATCTATAAGTAGTATATTATATATATATACAGTATATAATATATGTATTTGATATATATTAATATAGTATATATATTTATAGAATATATATATAATATGTATATATATTATGATATAATATATTATATATATTATATATATTTAATCTATATATATTATATATATATATATATATATAAGTATATATATTATATATATATATAATATATATATATATATAATATATAATTTATAGTATAGTATAGATATATTAATGTATTATAAGTATAGTTATATATATATATATTATATATTTTATACATAGTATTATATATATTTATATATATATATATATATAAGGTATTTATATATTATATGTATATATTATATATAATTATTATATAATATTGATATATAATATAATGATATAATTATATATCATATATATAGATATTGTATATATATATATATTATGATATATATATTATATATATATATATATAACTAATACTATATATATATATTATATTATAAATTATATATTATATTATATTATCGCAGGTTGGGTTCATAAGTGAGCACTTTTTTCAAGTACATACATTAGTACAAAGTACTCTAAGAGATTGTTTTCAAAGTACAAGTACAAACCTAAGTACTCGTAGAATCATGTTCAAGGTACAGTACCAAAGTACAAGTACATGGTATTCAAGTACACAGTACAAGTACAAGTACTTTGTGAAAATACGAATTTTAATATGATATATATATATAATATACTATATAGTAGTAATAAGTATATATAGTATATATATATATTATAGTATATATATAATATATATATTATATGATATATATATATATATTATATTATATATATATAGTGATATGATATAATCATCATCAGTCATCATCATCATCGCCCATCTTATCTCCCCAAGCCGGGAGGCGACGAGTGCGGGGCACGCCGGGCACCGCGCAGGGCGGGCGGCCGGACTGCCGCCCGGTGAGGCCTCGACCACGACCGTGGGCGTAACTTTAATCCGGAGGCAAACAATAGTTCGAATAGCAGGTAAGAGACAATATGAAGCAAAGTAAGAAAAGAAAGACCAGGCCTGTACAGCCCCCTATACCAATTAGTTGGAGAACTCGTCGCAGTGCAGTGAAAATCCACCCTGAGCTTACGGAGAGCGCGATTGACGCGATCAACTCATGACTCTCGTCAATGTAGGGGTTCATTCCTTGCCCAGGTGGGCTACAACCGATACCTCCTCACAAAACCCACCACTCACTCCTGTTATGCACCCTTTCTTCTCGCCTGCTGCCAAAACTCACATTTTCTCTCTTGCCACAAGTGGCATTGCCTTTTCTGACCTCATTCCCACTTTCTCTTCGTGTTCTCCCATCGCTGGGTCGATCCCACACACTTTACGCACTATATATCCGTTTAACCGACCGGCTGTCATCCATCCATCCTTTCCACATGATCAGACCATCTCAACGTACATCATTTATTCTCTCATTTACCAATTTTTTCAACCCAAACAACTCTCTAATTACGTTTCATTCCTCATGTTTTTATCAGTATTATTGTCACACTAACACGCCACTAAGATGTCATGCCGTGGTGAACACATAGTGTAATTTAGACTATACCTCTTATCCAGACCATACATATATAGCACACGGAGGTAACAAACGTACCCGTATGTAAGACCCTTAGCGCACTCAAGACTTTAGTACCTTTACATTCACCAACGATTTAACTGCAGCAGCCACCTTAGTGCCATTCGCAACTTTCCTGATATACTCTGCATCATCCGCTTCCCTTTTCGCATTAACATAGTAATATACATAAATAATTTAAATTCAGCACACCTTTTTCCAGCTGCTCACCATGTCAAACATAACTTCACACATTTGAGGTGCTGCCTCACTCCACAACCAGTAACCCTACTCTTAATCTACGTGTATAATTTCAAACCCTTTCTTTTTCACACCCTGCCTACCAAATCCCTCTACTAGTCCTCTCAAAACTCTTCTCGATTCCGCCACGCACAAAACCAAATTCATCCTCAAAATAATACTGGTAAGGAATCCTCCACTCTCTCCATTCGTCCATCATATCTAAAACTTATCCCCTTTGTGTGACCCTACCTCTAATTTTTTCATAACCTATCTATTATACAGAATTGGATTGCCCAAGAGAGGACATATTACCACAATGCACGTGTCACCATGCCGGCTATTAATATTAAAATAATCCCTTTCGACTCTCCGCTATTTATTCTTACACTCGGCTCACTATCGTAATACATCTACTTCTTATGCTTCTGGCATAATTTCAGAAGCTTACCACCAACGCACCAGTATTCCACTAAACCGTGCCATAGATTCCCCTATTTTATTAATCAATATTATATACGCCATGTTGCAAATCCCATTAAAGGCTAAATTACATCTATTTCCTTCTCCTGCCAAATCATATATCCCAATCAATTTGTTTCCAATTGTTTACAGATTTTTAGATCCCAACATCCTCTACCAACTTCTAAACGCACCGTTATTCTTCCCCCCAAATCAGTCCTTCACTCATTCGACGCACTCTTTTCTGACCAATATCAACATTATACTTCCCTTACAACAAATCACTCCCCCAATAAACAAATTCCCCTTTAGTTTTTAAGGTCCCCTTTTTATCATCCTTACCTGTATATAAAAGGTACTTTATATTGACGCTTCCTCCCAATCCCCTCGGAACGGTATCCCTCCACTAAACGTTTTGTGTTAGTAAACTTCCAAATCCCAATGTAACCACCATGCTCGCCCGTTATTATATTAGCATATATATATATATATATATATACTATATATTATAATATAATATTATATATATATATATATATATATATATAGTGATATATATATATATATATATATATATTATATTATATGGTATATATTATTGATTGCTATAGTATAACATGTTTTGTCGAGGTTGAATTCTGAGAGAGGTTTGACGAGGATTTTGGTTAGACTAGAATGAAGTCTGTGGGAGGGTGTGTTAAAAGATGGGTCTTGAAAGTAAACGTAGATAAGAGTAAGGTTATGGTTAATGAGTGTGAGAACAGTCCTCGGTGTAGAAGTATATGCTAGATGTAGTGAGCAGCTTGGAAAAACAAGGTGACCTGAGTTTTAATAATTTAGATACTATTATGTTGGGACGAAAAAGGGGAACAGGGATGTATGCCGGTGTTAGTACGGTAGTGTTGAAATTGCAGGAAGGAGGCTGGGGCCAGATTAAATCCTTGGTGGATGTAAAAGAGACTAAGGTCTTGAATGCGCCTTAGTCTTTCTTGCGTGATGGTAATGTTACCTTGTGTGAATTATTAGTAGTAAGACTATTGGTCTGGAATCGTGAATTAAGACCGGTACGAATCTAAGATACAATGTGTTCAGATGGACCAATCTTAGGGGTGCACGGCGCGGTGTTAGTGTGTAAGGAAGAATCTGATAAAAGAGGAAGGATGAACGATTTACAGAGTTGTATGGGTATGAAAAAGGGATAATAAGGGAAATAATGAAGAAAAAGTTATGTTTAGATGGTTTGGTTCATGCGGAAAGAAAAAAGGAAATAGATGGATAGGTCGGTTTGGTTGTTCGGAGTATATATGTGGTGGAGTGTGTTGGGAGAATCGACAGGGCTTGGGGGTTGAGACGCGAACAAGAAAAGTGGATTGCAGTCATCAAAAAAAAGAATCTCTGGATGGAGTTGAAATGGTGGAGTTTGGCAGGGGGCGAGAAAAAAAAAGTGCGCATAATCTAGGAAAGTAATGAGCAGGGTTGTGTGAGGGATGTTTGCATTGGTCGTGTAGCCCACCTGGGCCACAGGGAATGATGACCCTTGTACTATTTGGCGAGATAGATTGCCATAGTTTGAGTCCGTCCGCGGCCCGTCGAAGCTCCGTCTAAGAGTGATTTTCTGGGCGGCGAGTTTCCCATTAATAGGTTATAAAAGGGAGGTAAGGCTGGCGCTATTCTACTACTTTTCTGTTTTCTGGTACATATTCACGACCCTTACCCCCAGTCTTGGGGAAAAAAAAAGGTGGTTGATGATGTATGCACAAATATAACATATGTATATAATGCTAATTAGTATATAGTATATATATATATATTATATATAGATATATATATAATTATATATTAAATAATATTACATAGTATATATATAGCTATATTATATATTATATATATATATATATTTATATTATATATTAAATATATATATATATGATATATATTATATATATAGTAATATATTTATATATATATACTAGTATATATATATATTTATTATATTATATATATATAGTATATAGTATATATATATTAGTATTATATATGATATATATATATATGATATATATATATATTATATATATAGTTATATAATATATGAAGCATACTTAGCATTCATAATATGAAATTTATTTGGAGAAATACATATTCTAAAAAATAATAATATCAATACGTTAGGAAAATTGATACAAAATGAAATAAAAAACATTGGCAAGGTTATTAAAAATGCCAAAATTACTTGCCAGCAGAGTACCACAGCGACCAAGTACCAGAGTACCAAAAAGGCTCAGGAGACAAAAAGTTATACAAGTGTAGCAGAGTTTCAGTGGTTGGAAACTGCAAGTCACAAGTACAAATGTTACAGGAACTCCAAAAAAAATTACTTAAGTACAAGGTAAAGACAAGTATTTGTACTTTGAACCAAACCCTGATATAGATAATAATATTATATATATATATATTATATATATATATGATTAGTATATATATTATATAATATATATAATATATATATATATTATATATTAATTTATAGTTATATATATATTATATATATTTATATATATAGTATATATATTCACTATTACATGCTAAAGGAAAAAAAAACATTACAGAGATAAGGAGATTAGAGTCGAGTGTATAGATACCAGCAGAAGTGTTGGGTAATATTAACTGTATATTCATATATTTATATATATTATAATATATATACGTATATATCATACTATATTATATATATATATATATATATATATAATATATGTATATATATATGGTATATATTATATACCGTATATATATATATATATTATATTATTATATAATACTATAAGTATATTATATATATATAATATATAATATATATATTATATATATATATATATATATATATATTAATATATTTATATATACTATAATTATATATATTATATACTATAATATTATATAAGTATATGATATATATCAATTATATAATATACTACATATATAGTTATATATAATTAATAACAGAGAATTTTAAAAAGCCGGCACAACCACATACAAATTCATGGGATCTTTTAAATATAATAATAATAATTAATAATAATAATCAATAATAATGACATTAATATAATAATAATTAATAATTAATAATTAATATTAATAATAATAATAATAATTCAAAAGTGATTTTGCGAATAGATATACAGTCGAAATTGAAACGATGACGGTAAGGTTTTTTATACGGTAGTATAGCAAGAATGTAATAGACATACGATCAAGAGAGAGCGGCAGTTTCGTTATACGAGTGCAGAAAGAAACCAGAGCGAAGGGCACATATAAGTTTGAAATAAAATTTTCCCAGGGGTTTGGTAAAACAGCGAATTATCGTAAAAGAAAAAAAAGAAACGGGAGGATGGTTCACGTAGGAGCTCAAAACAAATCACTATATAGAGAGTGCTTCTCAAAAACTCGTCCCAGGTTACACTTTCAAACAAATTTCCAAAATTAGCATTAAGTACATTGTTTATGAAGAGAAAAGTATGAACTTTGAAGCTTTGTTAAATTGGTAGTATGGTTTATTTCCAATATTGTTATACCGACCTCAAAAAAGTCTAGCCAAATATGGTGTTTAATGAACATGATAAAATGTATTATCTATTTAAAATAAAGTTGCGGCAATATTTATGTTTTCTACTATGTTACCGGTGTCTTGCGAATAGACAAGACGGATGATCTAGTGGCAAATGAACATAAAAAGACTTGTAGAGTTCAACAGGCGTTTTTTGAGAGAGAGAGGAGGGGAGAAGAGAGAGGAGAGAGGAGAGAAGAGAGACGAGAGAGAGAGAGAGGGGAGGGAGAGGAGAGGAGAGAGATGAGAGAGAGAGGGAGAGAGAGAGAGCGAAGAAGAGAGCAGAGAGGAGAGGAGAGGAAGAAGAGAGGAGAGGAGAGGGAGAGGGGCGGAGACGAGAGAGATATGAGGGAGAGAGGAGAGGAGAGAGAAAGGAGCAGAAGAGAGAGAGAGAGAGAGAGAGAGAGATGAGGAGAGAGAGAGAGAGAGCAGGAGGGGAGAGAGGAGAGGGAAGGAGAGAAGAGCAGAAGAGAGCAGCGAGAGGGAGGAGAGAGAGGACGGAGGGGAGAAGAGAGAGAGAGAGAGAGGAGAGGAGAGAGAGAGGGAGAGATGAGAGAGAGGATGAACGGGATATTGTTCGAGAAGAGAGAGAGAGCATGTTGGACGAGAGAGAGAGAATGAGAAAGAGAGAGAGAGAGAGAGAGAGAGAGAGAGAGAGAGAGAGACGAGAGACGAGAGTAAGATGACGAGAGAGTGAGAGAGAGAGAGAGAGAGAAGGAGACGAGAGGAGAGACGAGAGAGAGAGAAGAGAGCAGGAGAACGGGTTTATATGAGGGAGGAGGAGGCAAACGTGTAATATCTTAAGAAAAACTAACGACAAAAAATCTTTTTCAGGGTACTTGATGGAACATTGTGTATTGATGTAAAGCTTAAAGAGGCGTACATGAGATGGAGTAAATTTTTAATTAGCTAAACTGCGATCGAGGATATTCGTATCACGGGAATGTACGAGGAACGATGTCCATTACTAAATTTACAAAGAAAAGGGTGGCAAAAAGAAAATTCTCTAATAAAAAGCTTCTCAATTGAAGGATGAATATTGAATTAAAACTAGAAGATTGTTTAAGGAACAAGATAAGGGCTTATGTTCCACAACATTAAGTTCTTTGAATCGGCTACTATAGCGAGGATCCGCCAGAAGAGTAAGCGAAAAACCTTAAGAATCTTGGATTTAGATGGAGACAAATTTGCTCTAAACGCCTTTAAACAAATAGTAAAGATGACGTTATATATATAGTATAAGGTATATATATATATAATACTATATTATATTATCGATATATACTATTTTATATATCATAATATATATATGATATATATATATATATATTACTAAATATATATATATTATATATTATTACTATATTATTACCGGCGTATATATATATATATATATATGTATATAATATATATATATATTATATAATGAATATATATATATAATACTTTATATATATATATATATAGTAGTATATATATATATATATATTATATAGTATAATATACTATATCTATATATACTAATATTCAGGTACGAGTTTACAAATGTCTGTGTGCCATATTATAATAAATATATATATATATATATACTGGTATTCAACTATACTATATTTATACTGTATATATATTTATATATATATATATATATTATATAGATATATATAATATAGTAATATATAGTATATAGTATATAGTATATATATATATATATATGATGATAAAACTGCAGGTCAGTAGGAAAATTAAATAAAATATATATGGTTAAATTTCTGTTCCAACATTAATCCCAATACCCACCAACATCACTAAAAACATAGCAACACATAAAACAGTCTATTACAACACACAAAATACACTCTCTCTTCTCTCTCTCTCTCATGCTCCTAGCATAAGAAGGTTCGCCTATTTGGATTCGAAACCGCGTCTACGGGTGTTAGAATTTCCAAATGCGCTGTCGAAGGCAGGGCTTGCTACCAAGCCTAGAAATATCATTATGAGAATACATATAATATAACTCAAATTTCCCCTGATTAAAGAACCTACTGCGGTAGGTAGCGAACCCCCCCAATTCAGGGAGATTAAAGGTCTCGGGTGGCTACAAATTTACTTAAAAATAATATATGTTAAAATCTAATTTAATAAATCTTTAATTTATTTAATTAATCAATTAATATAATGAATATAAAAAAAAAGTATATGGAAAAATAAAATGAAACGCGCAAAAGAAAACAATAAATAAAGCTTATAACGAACAACCATCATGTATTGATGGAAAATACGAGTTTTAAAGAAGCAAAATCGTTAATATTTTCTTATTTAAAGATAATGGCATGTAATAAAATTTGTACAAATTATATTGAGTAAGAAGATTCATACAAAACGTAGTCAAAATACAACAGGCCTACTATACAATGCTTTGCTTACATGTATATATTATATATATATATATATATATATATATATATATATATATTATATATATATAGTATATATTATATATATATAATATATATAATATATATATATAATATTATAATTATTATATAGTACAATATATTATGATAGTTATATATATATATAATCATTTTCGCTGTTATGACTTTTCTCTTTCTTTATTAGAGCTTAAAATTTTTATTCTTCTGAAATTGTACTACAGAAAAGACAATAATTTAACTGAAGCAGCCAATTACAAGATTATTTAAAAGTTTGAGTAATGTTAATGTTAACCACACACTATGATAAGGAGAGGTTCGGATCTTTATGTGGGAGTTGAAGCCGTTTTAGAGAATAAAGAGTTAGAAATAGAAAAAGATCTATAAGAAGTCAGTATTAGTAATGACGTAGCCTGCATTGGACTAGTGTTATATTAGATTGATAGCTAAGGGTTGTATAGAATTTAAGTTTTATTATTTATGAATAAAATGAGGGGGACAGTTTCGGTATGTTGATGGGGGAAAGAAAAAAAAAAATGGACCTTTCCTTCGAAGATATTCTACCAATACAAAATATTGAACAGAAAACCTTCCATACATTTTGTCTACATTTGAATAAGAATTCTAAGAGAAAAGAATAACAAATATTCGAGTTTTGAGATAGAAGCTATTGCTAACATAATAAGAGAGGAATATTCAGAAACTAAAAGTAGTAGTAGAAGGAGGATTATATAAAAGTCAATAGGATGAGAGAAAAACAATGCTATAAGCTTTAATTAGAGACCAGTAGCTTGTGGGGTGAAACCACTGCAGATCTGCACCTACTACCATCAAACAGATAATGTGAAAATAGATACGTATAATAATAATAATAATAATAATAATATAATAATAATAATAATAATAATAATAATAATAATAATAATAATAATATCTATATTTTATTTTAAAAATAAAACTTAATAAAACTAGTTTAAAAATCTATCCCATCGTATAACAACTATAAAAAAAACCACACACACAACAAAAAAATGAAGAATGAAAAAAAAAAAAACATAACAAAATAAAAAAGAAATTAACAACTTTAAAAATTAAAAAACAAAAAAAAAACAAAAACAAAACAATAAAAAACATTAAACTAATGACAATGGCAAGAACAATAATTATTCGACTTACCGTTCTATCCGTTAGTAAATCCCAAAAGCTGCTTTGGGAAAGAAATAAGGAGAGAGTAAATTATGATGAGGAAAGGGATTGCTGCACTAACACCAGTACAACAATCAGGGCAAGGTAGGAAACACCAATCGTCAGAATGCTCAAGATACACAAGACAAAAAATAGTCATGCAATACAGGGGACACGCTAATATAATATAGTGATAATATATATATATATACTACTGATATATAGATTATATATATTATATATATATATATATATAGTATGATATATATATATCATATATAGTATATATATAATATATATATATATATATATATATATATATATATATATATTTATATATATATAGGCTATTTATAAGAGGCTGACTCCAGGAATGAAAATCAATAAAAAATGTATCGTAAATTTAATAATATTTAGGGTACATACATTGAAAATTGAGGAGAGAGACAGTAAAATCGAAACCTAACCTAACCTGAACCTAACCTAACCTAACCTAATAATAACGGAGTCAACCTCTTATAAATGTCCGATATAATAACTAGATAAAAATATATAAAGGAAATAAATATATATTTACTTTCATATAAATATAGATATATATATATATATATATATATATATAATATAGTATATATATATTATATAATATATTATATATATATATATATATATAAACAAACCTACTTAAATTGAGAAACTAATTTAAAAAATGAACAACAACAAAAGGACTTATACAGTACAGTATAGCCAATAGTTCCTGAATGACAAGCAAATGAAACATGCAAGAAACTTTTTGAATAATAAAGAGATTAAAATTTGAACTTGAAGAACTAGCAAAGTAGAGATGCACCCATTTAAGGTAATTGTTAATATTAAAACAAAACAAGAGTATAGGAAATATGTGTAAAATATTCAAGTATGTCCAGTGGTGAACTGTAACCGATTATTATTATTTTTTTTTTTTAAGGAAAGAGAATGAGTAAGCAGAGAGAATCGGTTATTAAAATTTTGGCAGCTCGCCACTGAGTATAAAGTTGGGATAATTACGGTATATAATATCTAACCGCCTCTAAACAAGGTAAAAAAACGAATAACCATGTTAATCGAATGTTGAATATTCTTTTTGATATTTGAGCTATAACCTTTCTACTCGTTCAAAACTATCACCCAGGATTGTAAGATGTTTGTCATAACGTTTTTCATAATAGATTTTAAATCTTAGTACACCCTTGAATATAAAGTTGCAGGACAAGTATTAGGTTGTTTCGAGCAGCTTAGAGGGATGTAATTGGTAAAGTATGGGTGCTATATGAGCCAGTTTCTAAATTCAGAATGTAGAAGTAATTGCTGTAGACTGTAGAGGATTAGTATAAAGCAACTGAATTTTATTGCGTTCTTGAAGTTCTACATATTTAATATTACAATTCAAATTTGTAAGAACTTATAAAGAGTAAATACAACTTACT
>JABUQX010028176.1:7500-25539 GCA_015478945.1 Trachelipus rathkii | reverse complement strand
TGCTAGTTGACACAGCGGAAATCCCTTGGTTGACCCTTTTAAAAGTAGCTTTAATAGTGGGGCCACCCCAGATATGTGATCTACACCCCATATGAAAACGCTCGACACTCCTATAAAGGTAGCGCACCAACTGCATTGGTATGAAGAAAATTCCTAAGGCCCGACTACAGAACATGCCAAACTTCCTAGAAAGCTTGTGTTAGAAAGAACATAAACAATGATCCTCCTTAAGAAAAGATTACGAGAAAAAGAAAATATTAGGAATATTAAAAACAAAAGAAAGTTCGAGTTGTATTTTCAAAGAATTATATTTAGTTATGTGGAATTTATATGTCAAGAAATAGATGAATGACAGAATCTGAGTTATTGACTATTTGAAACAACCCATACACTTAAGTACAATAAAACATTCAGAAGTCTGATGTGCTTCAGGGGTTACTCCACCTAGCATCGTTATTTGCTGTTGAAATAACTCGTCTTTCAAATTTAAAGGCAGCAATGATGAGTGTATGTAGCTTATCAGTCAAAGAGTTAATAAGGAGGACAAAGTAAAAATATATAGTATACATCAATTTGAATGCAAAATAATGTCAAAGAGTTTAAGTGATTAGAACACAAATTCCTAAGGAACGCTACTATGATAAGATTTTAAAGGGATTAATGGTTTTGGCTATCCATATAACGAGCAGCAAAGGAACTACTACAAAGAACTACTAGAACGAAATTCAAAAGAAAGTAACAAAGAGAACTATAAATACCGAAGGAGGGAAGTTTTGATATTAAAGCTTTGAGCCAGACTTTATCGAAGGCTTGCGATATGCCTAGCGCAACTGCAAAAGTTTTACCGAAATGCAGAAGAACAGAGGACCGAGAGTTAGAAACAAAGGAAAGAAGATTACCAGTCTAGCGCTCTTTACAGAAACCAAATTGGCAATCAGAGATAAAATTAGAAGATTTAAGATATTTATTTATACCTGTTAGAAATAGGTTCGAAAACTTTCGAAAGAACAGAGGTTAAAGTGATAGGACAATGGCTCCATTGTAGACTGGGATCACCCTTCTTCAGCACAAGCTGGATGAATCCACACTTACAGCAGGAGGAAAATGTTGAAGTTGATAGACAGTGAGGAAACAGTTTACCTGCGTTGAGTGCAAGCTCAGAAGCACAAGGTTAAATACAACCATTGTTTTTTGTTTTATTGTATTTAAAAAGAAAAAAATAATGGTTTTCCCCCCACTCTGATTAAAACTGATTTTTAAAGCTTATTAATTAAAGTTTTTTAAGTTTATGATGAGACTATTTATTTATAGTCACAAAAATAACTCACACACACACACACACACACACACACACACACACACACACACACACACACACACACTATATATATACGTATATAATATATAAAATTAAATATATATATATTATATATATATATATATATATATATTATATTATATACTATAATATCATATATATATATTATATATATATATACTATTATATATATATAGACGAAGAGAAGAGAGAGAAGATATGAAGAGAGCTGGAGGCGCGAGAGAGAGAGAGAATGAGAGATGGTTGATTAGGATCGAGGAGGAGGAGGAGAGGAGGAGAGAGAAGGATTTTGGAGTAAGGGAAGACGATGAGAGAGAGAGAGAGATGAGGAGAAAGAGGAGAAGAGGAGAGAGGAGAGAGGAGGAGGAGCAGAGACCGCGAGAGACATGAGAGTGGTGATGTGCCAAGGATCGAGATAGAGAAGAAGAGAGGAGAGAGAGAGAGAGAGTTTCCGAATAATATTACCCGCTTAACCAAATTTCCCACGCCTATGAAATCAAGTATTATAAAAACATTTTCAAAATTTTTATTTTCCAGATTAAGAAAAAAAAATTGAAAAACAATATTTTTTAAAGATCCAATATTAAATTTAAAAAAAAAATGAAACCTTCTTTAAATATAAATTTGAAAATATAGTTTTTTTTACTTATATATATAATAAATATATTATATATATATATAGTATATATATATATCAATATATTATATATATATAACTATATATATTATATATATTATAATATATAAATATATATATATATATATTATATATATATATATATATACTATAGAATAAATAAGGTGATGAAGGAAGAGTGCTTTGAGTGTCTGAGAGAAATATGAAAGGTGAGGGATATATCACGGAAAGTGGAAAGCATAAGTTTATGGTTTGAAAAAAACTGTTGTACCAGCGGTGTATGTTGTTGGTTGTGTGAAACGTGGGGGTATTGAATGCTAGGTCAGGAAAAAAAGTTGGAAGTATTTGAAGATGAAGGGGTTTAGAGCGGTTTGTGGGTAGCAGAAGGAGAGCATTAGAATAGGGGTGGTGAGGAGGATGATTTCGGAGGAGGAATGGAAATCTGGTGGGAAGAGCGGAGAAGGGAATGTTAAGATTGGTGTATGGCATTTAGTTGAGAATGGATGAGCAAGAGTAGGAACTGACCTAAACGTACGCGAACAACCAGCTGGCCAGTACTCCCATTAACATAACGGCATTCACTTTACCGTCCGCTGTTAAGCCAACTGTAAATTGATTTCCGAACCCATTTGTTAGAAGAGTTGGAGGCGGACCGTGGGATAGGGAAGGAGAGGGAAGGGGGAGACCAAAAGAAGAAGGTGGATGGATGGAATAAAGGAATGATGGAGGATGGGAGGGATGGGGAGAAGAGGTAGGTGTTGGCTTGAGAGATAGAAGGGGGGTGGAGGCAGGTGACGTGTAATGAGTGAGCGGCAGATAAGTAGGAAAGCCTCGGGATGGGAATAGGTATATATTAGAATGAAGGATTGGCTGTACTCATCTTCAAATCTATTCACTCTCTCTTGAAAGACGTAGGAACCAAAAAGGATATCTGGTATGACAATTATTAATATTAAAATAATATTATGATATATATATATATAATATATATATATAAATATTAACAAACGTAGTAATTAATAAATATTAATCAGAGCTTTGAGGCCTATATACATTAATAAATTGGAAAACTTTATTATAGTATCTACTCAGGTCACCTATAGTACCTATTAATTCCGCTATACAACTCAATCAGTACTATATGATAAATGCGCCTAATGAGCCGAGATATTTTATATATATATATATGATCACTGTATACTATAATGCGCACCTATACGCCGTAATGTCACTCTCACTTATTCTACCATTACACTTATTCAGCCCGGCTGGTATATAATTGCAAAACTTAATGAAAGGCTAAAAATAATAAAACATATGCCGACCTGCATCAGATAAAAAAAATTAGCCCAAATTCCACTTCGAATCGTTTTTTTTGAATAAATTTATACAAAAAAAAAAACAATACACCGAATTATGATTTTTTTCAAAAGAAGTCCGAAAAAAAGCAAACTAAACTAAACTACCATTTAGAGTTCCAACCAGTTATAAAAATTACTAACGTCATTAACGTCAGTAGTTAGAGTCTTTAAGTTTGAATACTGCTTTGAAGGAAGCTAGAATTACTTTGTCAATCACTCAAACCAAAAAGAACAAAATGTTAAATATTTGGGAGATAACTTTTCATAAAATTCATAGAAACAAGTCTCTCGTTGCTTTTTTTAATATTTTACAATTTTTTTACACATCAGGTGTGGCGAGAGTCTACTAGTCACGAGACCGATTGCTACTTTTGCTTTGTCAAGACCTCTGTCTTCACCAAGAAAAATAAACATTGTATCTAGTACCCAAGTTTCGACACCGCGATACGACCAGTGCTACATTCAAATAAGATCCCCATTTCAAAATATAAGGGTTTGCCAATTCAAGAATTAGATAGAGATATTACTAAACAAATTGTTATGCATTCTGAGGAGTCAGACATCGATTTTGACTTCAGTGTATTTGAAAGTTAAAACGATCGACAAAAGTTTAACCAGGCCCAGTTGAATGAGGAAATTTTAACTTCAAGATTTAAAGAGAAAAAAGTGATTACTTTAAACACATACATTTCATTTTACAGAAAAAGAGAAGAAGAACTTCTTAAATATTTTGGGACAGAAGATAGTTTAGTAAATTGCTGCGACATACCTGGTTTGATATAAAGGAGATGGGGGTTGAACCTTACGATTCAAATGATTGACGTTTGTTTTTAGACCCTTCGAAAAGAAGTCTTGTGTGTGTGTTGTTGCATAATACCAATCTATACGGCTCGATACCGATTGGGCAGTAAACGAAATTAAAAGAAAAGTATGAACATTTAGAAAAGGTTTTAAATCTTATCAAATATAGGGAGCACGAGTGGATCATATGTGTTGACTTAAAAATGATTAATTTTCTGCTAGGGCAACAAAGAGGGCAAACTAAATATCCCTGCCTCTTTTGCTTATGGCGCAGCAGAGCCAAGGTAGAACATTATTTAAAACAAATCTGGCCAGCACCAACATCATCACTTAATGTCGGAGAAAAAAAAATATCAACCTCACTCCAATATCCACTATTACCCCATCTTTATGAGCAGAGATAAAATCATATTTCCTCCTCTGCATATCAAACTAGGCCTCTTTAAACAATATGTAAAAGCTTTAGATACGAACGGAGAGTGTTTTAAATGCATAATTTCAAATTTATCAAGTTTAAGTTATGGAAAAATCAAGGCGGGAATTTTCCACGGCCCGCAAATAAGAATATTAATTAAAGATAATAATTTTGCAGCATTTTTCTAATGTCATGAATGAACGCGAAAAAAGGCCTGGTTCTCATTTGTGGACCCGATAGAAAATGTTTTAGGCAATTATAGGAATATAAGTAAGAAGTAGGAAAAAATCGTAAAAAAAACGTTTAAGAGACTAGAAAAAGTGTGGTTTCAATATGAGCATAAAATTACATTTTTTAAATAACCATCTTGACCAATTTCCAAGTAATAGGTGATGTAAGTGATGAAACAAGGCAAGAAATTCCACTAAGATATCAAAGTTATGCAGGAACAGTACCAAGGGCGCTGGGATTCCCGCGTGATGGCTGATTACTGCTGATGCTTGAATAGAGAGATCTTCCATCAACAAGCAAATACGCTAGAAAGTCTTATAAAAGAAAATTTTTGCCTGCAGTAAAAGTTTTATATATTTTTTTTTAAGTGATTTTTATCGTTATAATGTAATTATACTGTAGTTTGAACTTTTGTATTCATAAAACTTGAAAAAATTTCTTAACACATGACTTACTTTTTTTGTCCCAATTTGAAAAAGCTGACAATAGCCCATAGGCTGTTGACAAGAATTAGATCAGGACCTGATAGAGACAAACCCAGTTGAAACTCTCATTCAGCGTACTCATATTCAGCTAAAATCATGTGTCAGATATCATTCAATAAAATACGCGGTCCCCAGTGTTATAATTAATAAACACTAAGAAAAAATTCAGGTAGGATCTCGCCGTAACGAGATTTTTGAGAAAACAGTCGTATTCAGCCGGAACAGGATCTTGGACCCGGTATAGCTCTGATATATATATATATATATATATATATAATATATATAATATTTATATTACATTCAACATTTTGTCTACAAATATATATATATCTATATATATATATATATATTATATATATAATATTATATATATACTAACTAGAATAACAATATATATATATTAAGTATATAAAACAAGAATATTTTAAATGTATAAAATATTTATGATACTATATATTTTATATATATATATATATATCTATATATATATAGTATATATATTATATAGTATATATATATATATATCACATAATATAAATATAATATTATATATATAGTTATATATATATATATATATATATAATATATATTATAGTATATACTATATCACACAAAAAACAAATTTATATCATAGTTGACATAAAAGATTTTCATTAAACGCCCTGGTCCTCTCAGGAGTGGGAACTTTTACATCAACTGGTGATTGAAGCATAATGATATACATTCTTTCCCACTCATCAATGATTTTATCATTCTTATATTCTTAAATAATTCAGAATGAATAATAAGAACTAAAACTCATATAACATGTTATATTTCAACCCCTAAGAAATATTATATATATAGTATATAATATATATATCATATAGTTATTATATATATATATACCTATAAGTATTACATATCTTACGTGATCCGGAAGAGCGAGGGCTAAGGCTTTAATGACCAACCCCGCATTACTTGTGTGCTATTTATAATAAAGTATCATTATATAATATTATATTTATGTCTATATATATATATAATACTATTAAAGCGCTCTATATATCATAGAGTATACTATAGATATTATTTAAACGAACGGGCTCTGGGTATTATTACTCAAATCAATGAGCCGAAAGCTTTTCAAAGTTTGAGTAATATCCACTGGAGAAATGTGACTATATAGTTTTATTATTATAGTTTATAGCGAGGTGCGGCTAGAAACAATAGTCTCAATAAGATGATAAGATATAACAATTTGTTTTACTTATTACTTTTTCTCATGTAATTATTAAATAAAATTGATGGTAAAATATTAGAGGAAAAATATAAGATTCAATGTCGTATTGGGGTAACTATTTTATAAGCAATGAAAACCTTTGACCAACAAACAATTCTCATAGCATTACGATGTAAAGTATATCAGCGATGTAAAGTATATTATATGAAGTAGTTTTATTAGTTTGATAAAAATTATATCATTCGATCGCGTATCCCATATTTTCCCGACGCAACCAATGAAAAGTACGTATTCCTCCATTGTATCAGTTAATTTATTGAATAATAAATTCTCATGAAGTTTCGTAAAGATTAAAATCTAAATTTAAAAATTATCATTGGCAACTTACACAAGGTTTTTAAGGAATAATATCAGGTCAAACTAAATTAATTTGGGAAATAATAATTCATGTTGTGTCAATGAGTGACAGATTAGGTTTGATATAAAAAAAAAATTTCTGTGCAGGGGGAATCCTTATTGCATGCTTAGCATGAGGCGCATGCATATTAATTCAAATTTATATTTAAATTGAATTCTCGAGCAAGTAAAATTTCGCAAGTCAATACCATGCTTGCTGTAATTCGAGCGCCTACCTTTCTGAAAATTTTAACATGCTAAACAGGTGCGTATGCGTGAAATTACCCACAGCGAAAACACTATGAAAGCCTGTGGAAACTTAACAGCAAGAGCGAGAGCTAAAAACGCTTTTCGGAGTCTTTCTCTTAACATTCGTTCAATTCCCTAGTCATTCTTAATTTAAAAATTTTTTTAATTTTTTTTTTATTCAAGGTTGCCACATTGGCTATTTCTTGGACTAATTTCACAAATTTAAACATTATTGAAGGAAATGTTTCATTCTATGTACAGTAATTGTGTCGAATTTACACCAATAATCATAAAATCTTGAAAAATAAGAAAAAAACGCGAATATTGTAAAAAAAAAAAAAAAATTGCAATCAGAAAAAAAAGAGGAAAAATACCATAAACATAAAGAAATAGGCTTGTTTTCACTCTGTTTCATATTTAGTAATTAGTGTCTGTGTAGATGGTGCGGGTTTGTGGTGTATATTTTTAACTGTTTTGTGCAATCTTTTGATTTTGGTAGCCTTACGTGGAAATCATCTTATGATACGTGACCACAAATATCAAAAGCTGAATGAACGAAAGAGTTTCTTTAGAAGAACAAGAGGCCAGATTTTATCTACAAGTGAATATCAGATTTACGATAATTCATTACTCAGGTATTAGATTTGCAGTAACTTTGTATTTCAATTATATTATATATATATACATATATAGTAATATAAATATTAATATATTATATATTCAGGTACTATACTAATATGACTGTATATGTTATTTATATATAATATATAGTATATAATATATTTTATATTATAGTATATATATATATATATTATATATATAAGACCTCAGTGCCGTTTCCTGATTTCAAGGGATAGGGTGTGCTTATAATATATATAAATATATATATATATATTATAGTTAATATATATTTATTATATATATATAGTTATATATATCTATTATACTATATATATATATTAATATATATATACCTATATATGATATATATATTATATTATAATATATATATAATATATATATATATATATATATATAATATATTATATACATATATTTTTTTCCTACCAGTTACAGACGATATATATATATAATATATTACTATATATAATATATATATATATATATTAATATATATATAATATATAATATAATATCTATATTATATATATATATACTTATAAGTATACAATATAATATATAATAATTATATTATATATATATATATATATATATATATATATATATAAATATATATATATACTATTATATATATATATATATAATTTAATTATATCTCATATACTTATATATACAAGAATCCAGATATGAGTTAACAAAAGTCTCTGTTCAAAAATCCATGTGCGGAATTAAAACAGCCTTTTTAATGCTATTTGAAGAAAGGGAAACGAGAGTGAGCAGATACGACGCGTGATTATAAACGCCAACGGACACCAGCAGAAAGTAATGCACGTGCTATATCCAAGGTCGTTTTTTAAAAAGAAAAAAGGCAGTCGTTGACCGCCTTTTTATGTCACGAGCAACGCTTGTGGGGAACCAGGCCTTTTGGAAGCTTATAAAGAGGCATTTTAGATTTTTTAATAATTTATTGAATAAATTGTGTAAAACTATCTATTTGAAAGATATATCTAATTGTAATTAATTGTAATTAACAAAAAAAAAACTAACTTAGATTTTATAGGGTGTGCGGAGCACACCTATTACCAAAATTCACCAACCCTGATAATATAATATAATAATATATATATATTATATATATTTTATATAGTATTATATAATTCATCATATAATATATATATATATATTATAATACTATAATATATATATATATATATAGTATATATATATATATATATTAAGTATTATGTTTAGGTCGACAATATATTTAAAGTGTATTAGAAACCATGTGACCAGTGAAAACATTTTCGTCTCATTCACCCCTGTATATATCAATATATATATATATAGCTATATATATATACATATATATATAACTATATCATGACTAGTATGATATAGTATATATATATATAGTTATATATATATATATACTATATGTGGTTGTGTGGTGTGTGTGTTGTGTGGGCAGTGGTGTGGCTACTGTGTGACGTTTGTTAGTGTGTGTAAAGATGATACACCGAGTGACGGAGAGAGTAGAATATATGACGGTCTTATTAGAAGATAAAAATAATGAACTCCTTCCAGAAATAATAACATATTTTTACTTATAGGATATATATATAATATATTTATATATATATAGTATGTTATACTTATGTATATATACTACTAATATATATTAAATATATGTGTGTGTGTGTTGTAAGAGAGAGAGAGTATATCTTCAAAAGTATATATATATATATATATATATATATATAATATATATAAATATACTATATATATATATAATATATATATATATATATATATATATATATTAATATATATATAATATATAATATAATTTATTATATCATTATATCTAATATATATATATATAATATATATATAATATATATACTTTAAATATTAATACTATATATTTAAAATCTAGAAAATACCTTTGATATCAACTGTTAGACTGTCATATAATCTTACAGTACAACACTAAAAAATAACTTGACTTAATTCTCAGAGAAAATTTATTGTATTCTAGCATATAATGAAATGATTTTTCGGAAAGGTAGTCGCTAGTAATTTAAGATATTGTAAAATGCATTTCCTCATTATTTGATGGATCATATAAAATAAATTACTCTTATTATATATTTTTTATAATAAAAGAATAAAAATAAAACACGTATATATATATACTACTTTATTAATATATATATATATGTTCTATATACTATATTTAAATATCCAAAGGGCTTGCGTGTTATTCTTTATATGTAGCTCCATCCCAATAATCTATTTTAGGTTTTAAATAAATTGAAATTAAATTGTAATTATAACTATCTTAATTAAATTTTATATAACAGTTACAACGACGAAAGCTTACTTTTATCATAAGATTAAGAAAATACAACGCACAATAATAATACGCTATCAACATAATAATTGAATTCATTTAGAATTCTCGTCCTATCTGACTTAGGACGTAAAAATCTTTGCCCCGGGCAGACGAATGACGTCATTGTTTAAGTCAACTTAAAAGGGAGCGGGCTAGTCTGTCTACCTAGAATAATCCTTAAACAAAACGATAGTTATATATACTTGAAACTTTTCGTTCTACTCCGTAATATCTTTACGAATGTGTGGCTTGGTGCAGTTCGTTCTGATAAAGCTATTCGTATATAAAATATTGCAATTGATAAATATTTGAATAAATTAATTTTATTAACTTTATTAAGAGGTAACTTTGTAGCCATTATTTTAACAGCAAAATTCAGTCGAAATATTCCGTAATGGAGTTGACTGCAAATTTTATATTAAAGAAAAAACGGATATTAAAAACTTATCTATAAAAACACCAGCTATTTTAAAAAAATGATAGGCCTAAGAATTACTCAATTGGAATGTGATTTTAAAATTAATATTTGGTTAATATAACCAGGCTTTTCATACAAATAATAGGTACGTATTATACTATTAAATATGTTTTTCTAGATATAATATATCTATTATTATATAATAATATATATTAGAAAATATATTATAGAATATTAATTATTAACATTAAAATAATTTTGATACTTTTCTTTTTTAGATATAATTTATATATATATTAATATATATAATAATATATAGTATATATCATATAAATATATATATATATATATAATAGTATATATATTAATATATATATAGTATATGAAATATATATATCATATATATATATATTATATAATTATTTTATATATATATGCATATATATATAGTAATTATCTATATTTAGTTATATATACTTATATATAGTTTTTATACTTAATATATATTATATATATATTATACTTATCTTATATATATATATATTATATATATTATAAATATTATATATAATATTATATATTATATATTATCTATAATATATACTATATATATAATATAGTATATAGTATAAACCTCTGCCTACCCAAGTGTTATTCTTCCCGTACGCACTGATATATATACTTATATAGATATATATAATATAGTATATATATTATATATATCATATATACTATATAATGATACATAATATGTATATATGATATATATATATATTACTATATATAGTATATATATATACGATATTGATTATATATTATATAACTATAATATACGGGTTGTGTGTGTCTATGTATAAATTACTATTATAATATATATATATATAACATGTATAATATATACTATATATATATATATATTTATATATATATATATAATACTATAGTGATAATATATAGTATTATTAACTATTAAAGTTCAAAACACACCTCAAACTACTACTAGATACATGAAAACAAGGTAATTCTTAAAACAATTAAAAAGCACCTTAATTACATAAATACCAGAAGTATTTTTTTTAGTATTAAAAAATGGATAGTTTACGTTTCGAGACTTAATCACTTAGTCTCCTCTTCAGAACTAAAAAAAAAAGACTTTTCAGATGCGACACAAATGATGAAACATATGGGACGCAAAAACAAATGCGTCTCTTCTTTTTCTTCCTATAGCATATACTTATTTTGAAACGCTAACAGGATAGTTTTATCATTCTCCGCCTATGAACATCTTTGCAACAGGGTCAAAATTAAAAAATCCTTCTGACAAATTAAAATTATCTTTCGTAGAAATAAAAAAAAGATTCCATCAATTGATGGAATCTTTTTTTATTTCTACGAAAGGGAATTTTAATTTGTCAGGAGGGGGTGTTGCACGCCTCAGAAGTCAACAGCTAACGTAAATTGTGAGTTTATTAAAAGAAGAAGAAATAGGAAAATGAGCCTCTGCTCTCTCTCTCTCTCTCTCCTCTCTCTCTCGCTCTGCTCTCTCTTCTCATTTTGCGCATTCGTGCTCCGTCTCTTACTCTCTCTCGTCTCTTCTTCTCTCTCTCTCACTATATAATGGCAACAAACTTTCCTTGCATTGCATTTCAAGCCTTCGCGACGGAAAATCCCCTGCCAACAAAAAGCATTACAAGAATTTCACATTATTTAATAATTAATTAAAGAGTCTTATATAATTAATCATTGTGATCATGGTATTTTTAACTGTAATATCATACACTCTCCTCTCTCTTATATTATAGCATAGATATATTATATATTAGTTAGTATATGCTAATTTATATATATATAATATATATATATATAATATAGATATTAATATATAAGTATATATTATATATATAGTAAATAGTATATATATATATGGTATATTATATATATTTTAGTATCTATATATATTATAGTATAATATATATATATATTCTAATATATATATATATATATATTTTTTATTTTATATATATATATAATATATATTATATATTAATTATATATTTAATATATATGCAAATTCCTAATATTTAATTTATATTGTGTTAAATTACGGTGAATCAAAACTTCAATCTCTTCAAATCTTCCCTCAGGAGCATAATAATAATAATAATAATAATAATAATAATAAATAATAATATTAATATTATAATAATATAATAAAAATAATAAATAATAATAATAATAATAATAATAATAAATAATAATATAATAATATTATAATAAAAACTATAATCATAATAATCATAATAATTAATAATGTTACATAGATAATAATAACATAGATAATAATATAATGATAATAAAATAGATAATAATAATAAAATAGATAAGAATAATATAATTTAACTTTTTATTTTATCAAAATTGTTAAACATTCTTAAAAATAAAATTATCTTCTTGAAATGTCAAAGTGTACGTAACAGCAAAAAGCTTGGTACACTTATAGCTCTCTTAAGGGTGGCAGAGGTTGTTTTATGTATTTATTTAAGAAATAATATTCAAGAAACATTTCTTACTGTTGAAGGAATAACTTCAGGAGGCTTGAAAGCATCAAAATAATAGACAAATCAATTGCTGATATTGGTTTTTTAATATAATAATAATAATGAATCACAGTTTTGCAATATAAAGTGATATTATAATAATAATAATAATAATAATAATAATAATAATAATAATAATAATAATAATAATAATAATAATAATAATAATAATAATAATAATAATAATAATAATAATAATAATAATAATAATAATAATAAAAATTGAAAATGGAGCTGATGATTTTCGTCTGTACAGCATCTAATTAAGGAACCATTTTATTAAAATATCTGAATCCGGCTCCAGTTCCAGCAATTTAATATTGCCTGACTCCGACTCCGACTCCGACTCCACAATTTACAAATCATGCGACTTCTTCTCCGGGTTCAAAATCCTCTTTTTTTATAGTAGTTACAAAGTTTTTGTCCTCCTCCATTCTCGTCTTCGTCTCCAGGAAAGAATCATTTTTACTCCGACCACGGCTCCACATCACCGCAATTGTTTTACGATTGGCTCCGTCTTCACCCAAAACCTTTCACCTCCTCTTCCAGGCCTAGCTCTCACAACCCTGCAGATTACAGATGTACACACACACACACACACACACACACACACACACACACACACACACACACACACACACACAATCCCAATATAAAACAAAAAATAAAATTAAGTATTCTTTCCTAAACTAAATTGACACAACCTATTTCTCCTGTAAAAAATACAATCTCCTGTATATAATGTTAACATTTTCAATATATAAGATTTTTCACTTTTTTTTTTTTTTTTTTTTTTTTAAAGGAAAAATTCTGAAAAAATTGAAAAAAAAAAAATTTCTTTTCATAAATGATGAAGTTGAATTTTTGAATATAGAGTTTAGAGTTTAGCAACTTATGTAGAAAATTTCTCGTTAAATTCTTTTTCAAACTATTTTTTTTTTCAACTTTTTTTCATCTTTTATATACCTTTAATTTTCTCCGAAGGGATGAAATAACTTTTAAATAAAAAAAAATTCTTTACTTTTTCATTTCAAACCTTTCTTCAATGTTTTGTGAGCTCAACTTTCAGCCTATTTTTTAAAATCAGATTTTGAAAATCAGATTTTGAATATATATATATATATATATATATATACTTATATATATATATATATAATATATATAGTATATATATATTATATAATAATCTATATATATTATATTTATATATATATATATACTTTTATATATAATATATATATATACAGTATGCTGTAGCTATGTAAATCTATATTAATATATCATATATATATATGTAATATAATAATATAATTTTTATAGAAATATATATATATATTATAATATGTAAATAAAATATATATATATATTATTATAATAGTATAATATATATAATAATATCATATATATATATATATATATATATAGGATATTATATTATATATATATCCTTATATTATAATATATTATATATATATATTATATATATTATATATATGTGAGGTATAGATCTGCTTCAAGGAAACCTAATCCTTAAAATAAAAAGTAAGCTCGAGGAGAGATGAGAGAAAACATAATTTTAATTTAATTTCTGAACGTTTCGAATCATATAAAGATTCATCCTCAGCATATCTAAAACAATACAATAAAACACAAATTAAACATTAAAAAAACAAAATAACGCAAGATGAAAATAACAAAATAAAAACAAGATTAAAAAGAAATCAAAAACTCGACTCTATTCTATCTATGAGAACTTCACAACATATCAAATTGTTGAAATTACTCAAAGTAAAGAGAGAAATGAAGGAATGACGAGAAAGACAAATTGGTTGGTTCGTGAAACGTCAAGTGATGAAGCAAAATTCTAATAGTGTGACGAGGGACAAGATGAAGTGATGAAAATAAAGATTTGAATTAATTACTAGGGTGTAGAAGAGATATAAACGTACACTATCAAACAATAAAATCTAATAATTTATATAAATACCAATGAGCTATAACTAAGTACTATTTTTTATTAAAACCATAAGCACATTATGTAATAATAATAATAATAATAACAATAACAATAATAATAATAATAATAATAATAATAATAATAATAATAAGAAGAAATTGTTTAATAATATAATAATAATAATAATAATAATAATAATAATAATAATAATAATAATAATAATATGCCAAAGGGATATGAGGTGATGGCTTTATCTAACATGGCCGAGGGATTAAGATTGAATGAAAAGAACTTTTTAAGGTACTTCAACTCGTCGTGGAGTCCTAACCAGTTCGAGCTAAATCTAAGGGAAATAAAGCCAAAATGTGTTTTGTACCTGGAAAGGTGGCGGTTAGCTCTCTTTAGACAGAGGTGGAGAAACTTCCAGAGGCATGTTTCACCATCACATCTAGAAGCAGTAGGCAACCCCCAATTCCCCTTTCCAGTGTGAATCGAATATTAAGATGCTGAGAATTTACATAATTTAAGAACTGGTGCTTGTTGCTCACTGCCAAAGATAGGGAAACTATTATTAACGTAAACCTATTTAGAGCAGAAGTTTAAATTTAAGGGGACAATCTGCCAAACACCAAGATTAATCAGCATACAAAAACGCTTTTTCAAACATAGGGCCAAGAGGAGAGCCCCATGAACAAACACAATAGAATCACCAAGATTCTATCTAGAATTTACCCTCAGTGTGCCGTCTAACTAATTCTGATGAGCCCTTAATCGGTTGACTACTTTTTTTAGGTTGAAGGATTCCCTGCATCGCATGCAAAGGTCCTCTGTCGTTTACATATTCAAGTTTGTAAGGCTACATGGCATATAAAGTTTATATAGTTACGTTGGCTAGACTAGCCTGCAGGCATTTAGAGATTTCCTACAAGACTGGCAGGCCCTTGACAAGCCCAAAACACTTGGCGATCAAGGACCACTCTTGCTAGTTGGAAAATCCTGTTTCAATGGGGGATTTTCAGAATCTCTGTCCTACCTCTTCGGAGTTGGATAAAAAAAATGGTGGAGTCCTTATACATTAAGAACTTGTCGCCTGCATAGAATAAACACCTCCTCTATTGCTCTATATATTTGTATAGCTTTGAATCAATTGAAATTAAATAAATGATTCTTTTATTTTATTTTGATTTAAATATTTAATTCTTATTATTATTAAGTATTATTATTATTCATTATTATTATTAGTTATTAATTATTATTATTCATTATTATTATTATTATTATTATTATTATTATTATTATTATTATTATTATTATTATTATTATTATTATTATTATTATTATTATTATTATTATAAATTATACTTATGATTATTATTATTTAAATATAATATAATATAATAATATAATAATACATCATAAATAATAATAATAATAATAATAATAATACATATATAATAATTATAAACAAGGGTCTAAGTTTTGGAAATTAAAGGTTTATTACCAAGATAATTGCGGAGTAAGCGAGAAGAGATTAGACTTTTCTTAGCAAATTTAAGGAGTAAGCGGACTATTGGGAGGAGAATGACTTAGTGAAAGAAGAAGAATCAAGGGACATCTAAGATGGTATGGACACGTGCTCAGAATGATATAATAATATAATTGATTGGCTAAGAAGGTTCTTACTTATCGAAGGGTAGGCAATAAGCAGAAGGGGCAAAACTAATGGGATCTTACTCATGATTCTATTTGGGTTAATCTATCTATTAATCGTTAATGTATTATACTATATATATATAAGGTAATAAATTTAACGCATGAAAGAATTAAATTGAACAACTTGGAACAATGCAAATTGGTGAACAGCTTTCCGGATTTGCAACTAAAAAACGGAAGAACAACAGCAAGCATGTCTGTGACCTATCTATAAAGAAAGGGGTAAGTAAAATAACGAAATAATAAGGGAAATTATGGCCCGTTAGACTTAACCAATTCATCTGAGTTATGAAATAAAGAAAAGCGTTCTGGGAAAAAGTACCAAAAAAAGGTGCACTAAATTAGAAAATATTTAAGAAGATAACAAAGGTATTGTGATATATAAATTAATATATATATATAGATTATATATATTATATAATATATATATATATATATATAATATATATAATATATAATATATAATAATATATATAAATATAAATATAATATAATAATATATATTAAGTGAAATAGGAGACGATAAATCCGAATCGGACATCGGAAATATCAGGAGAATTGGCTGTTTTTTTTCAGAGAAATCGGAATCGGACCAAAAAAAATATATATAACCAAAGAATATCTGATTGAACCTAGTTTTGCGGTTTGATCCATCTGAAAATTAAATCCAAAAAACAAGATTCGATCTATGATCAATTTCAAAGACAAATATTTGCGACAAGTCTGCCGTAAAATTGATTTTTAATAATAATCAAGTTCATCCTGACATTCTATAATTGAATTAAAGAAACAAATATAAATATCTGAGCCGGCGCATCTTTACGTAGAGCCTAAGATATCATATTAAGGATTTTCAAGAAGATCGAATACAGTGACGCAAAAAGACATTTGGCAATGATATTCAGTTAAAGTTACATGTTAAATGTACATATGTCTTTTGATCAATAATATAATACCCATGAAACTCAAGTAATAAAAGTAAGCAAATAATGAATAAGTTTGCCTTGTAGCTATAGTAATAATCATGGAGTATTGAATATAAATTGCTATCTATCGAGTCTTCACCTTTTAGATCATCACACCAGCATCTACATATTAAAGTGGAATTGTCTTTCAAAATGTTATGAAGAATTCAATATTCCTGCAATAAAATTACAGTAATAATGAGTTAAGGATACCGC
>JABUQX010028176.1:0-2500 GCA_015478945.1 Trachelipus rathkii | reverse complement strand
TCATACTATATAATATTAATATAATATATATATATAATATTATATAATATAATATAAAATATACTATGATACTATATACTATAAATATAATATATATAAATAAATAATTAATAATAGTAATATTATAATATATTTGATATAAAATATATAATAAATATAATATAATATATAATATAGGTATATGTATAATATATATAAATATATAATAATATATATAGTATATAAATATAAATATATATATATATATATAATATATATATATAATATATATATATATATATAATATATAATATATATATATATATATATATATATAATTATATATGATATAATAATACTGATATAATTCTATATTATATATATATATATATATATATATATATTATATATATATAATATTATATATATATATGATATATATATATATAATATATATAATATATATATAGTGTATATATATAATATATATCATATATTATATATAATTAAAAAATCAATCAAATCAATTTATATCTTGTTTTAACATTCAAGATACAACTAATTTCCTCAGATATTTGTTTCATTCACCTTCCTTAGAGAGAGAGAGAGAGAGAGAAGAAGGAGAGAGAGAGAGAGGGGGATGAGAGAGAGAAGAGAGAGAGAGAGAAGACAGGAGAGATGAGAGAGAGAAAGAGAGAGAGAGAACTTAAAAAAAGTTTCGAAATTTAATGCATTTGTTATGCAGATATTTCTTCGACATTAATTTCGCAAGGATAACATCATAAGATTATAAAACGTCGCTGACGACATTAAAAGGTCATCTAAATGTTAGATTTTAAATGTATAAACTCTAAAATGACGTTTTACTGGGAAATGTTTTTAACGACACGTCATATTGAGAATCATATCGACAATGACTATCAAATGAATTCACGACCTTTTGAAATATCAATTTATCAAGATGTCTTTTGAATAGGAGAAAAATTGGTAATTTAAATATCATCGATTTCAATATATATATATAATATATAATGATAATATGTATATATTATAATATATATATATTAAATAATAATATATATATAATATATATATATATATATATATATATATATATATATATTATATATATATGGTCATCATCCATATCTGATGTCCCATCGAAGCGAAGTAATTTTTTTTTATTAGACTGTACATTATCAAACAAAAATGGTTAGAGCGGCGCGCTCATTGTTAGGAAACAAAAAGACCAGTAAGCAAGGCCACATCGGACCTATTAAGACTGTCCCAATCAAACCAACAGAGAACTAATCACCAAACAACATGCTCATGCAAATCCACAAAGAATCCTAGGGCTTGTCAGTCACTATATACACAATACACAAAGTCTAAAAAACATGCTCATGCAAATCCACAAAGAACCCTAGGGATTGTCAATAGGCTAATAACTTATTTATACACAAAGTCTTACAACTAAAATAAAAAAAACTAAAAAAACTAATATTCATAAGTAATATACATGCTAACCACACACTAACAGCTGTAAGAACTTTATATAACTGAACAATTAACCTTAATAACTACAGTAAACTAAAAAACCAAAGCCAATTTGGCTATAATCAAAATATACTACAGTTATTATGAGACCCAAAACCATCAATATACCTATCCAGTCCCTTAAATGTTGCAATCGAGTACACTCAACCACCCACTGTGGCAAACAATTCCAAAATTAACAACCCTATTACTGAATTGAATGCTTCTTACATCAAATGGCGCATGGTTCTTATTAATTCCCTCTAACAACATTAATATACCCCCTGGTCACCTGCCGTGCTCTGCTATGAAAAATTTATTGATCTCCGTAATTATCAACAGATGTAAATATTTTGTAGATTGTATCATGTCCCCTCGGAGAAATCGCCTTTCTACAGAAAACATTCCTAACTCCTTCAGGCTCTCCTCATAAGCTCTTACCCTCAAACCCAAAATCATCCTTGTTGCACTCTTACGTTGCACTCTCTTCATAGCATTATCTATTAAAGATCTTTCTTTAAATAAAAGGTGTCCAAACTTGTGCACTAAACTTCTATTACGGTACCTAACATTTGCTATTACAGCAGTTTTCTTATTAACTTCCTTATGCTCTTTGGTAAACAACATTGCGATTTATTATGCCCAAGCATCTTATTACCTTTATTACTTAACTTAAAAAACACAGATTATCTACCTTCAATTACTGCTTAAATTCACACCTAAAATCTTTTTCTTGCGTCCACAGACTTCAAGTCAAATCCCCAATTTATATACGTAGTTAAAACTTTTAATTGAGTAACCTAGGTGAAGAACCTTACACTTTTTACTATAAAATTCATTTGCCAACTTAATATCTAACCACAAAAGAAGGCTTATCAAGATCATTTTTGATCTTTATTACACCTATCACTAATTCCTAAACTGAGGTGGCCACTTTAGGATCATCTGCAAACTTAGAAACCTTGCATCTAAGTCCCTGGTCTAA
>JABUQX010028175.1:50000-55000 GCA_015478945.1 Trachelipus rathkii | reverse complement strand
GACAGAAGCCTGGGAGTTATCCAGGGACTCTTAACAGACCGATGGTTAACCCGTTTGCTAATAATAGGGAAAAGATCAGATATCAAATTCTCCAATGATTCTACAAATCCTGAAAATTCCTGGTTAATGTCATAATTCGGTGTATATTTTAGCAAGATGATTTCTCTTTTTAAAACTTCGACTGCATTATTTGTTACTTTTCTAATTTTAATTTCGGCACCTAGATTGTTATAAAAATTGTTGCCAATGGCACATATAGTTGGAAAATGGTCCGAAAGTGGATAGTTTAAACCATAATTCGGCATGGAGTAAGGCATATTTGTCCAGACATGATCCAATAAGGTTTGAGATTCACTAGTTGAGCGAGTAGGAATTGAAATTAGTTGCTGAAAATTTCTACCAAAGAACATATTTTCAAATTCTTTGGCCGCAGGATATTTGTTATCAGTAAGTAGATCCACATTAAAATCGCCTCAAATTACACATTTATTATTCAAATTTAGCTTGCCAAAAATTATTTTGAGAAAATCGGCAAGGCTTGCTATTCTTCTATATACTCCCCCAAGGAAATAATACACTTTGTCAACAGTGAGTTAAAAAAATAACGACTCGAAGGTGTTATCAACAACGCAGAAATCAGTCAACAAGTCACATTTTAATTTAGATTTGTAATATAAAGAGATGCCACCTCCATATTGATCTCAATATATATAAAATGATAGAAAATCTGGAATGGTGAAACCAATGTTAGTCTTCAGAAAGCCAGGTCTCTGAAAGAATAATAATAATAATAATAATAATAATAATAATAATAATAATAATAATAATAATAATAATAATAATAATAATAATAATAATAATAATAATAAAAATAATAATAATAATAAATTAATAGCAATAAATTAAGTAAATAATTCATTTAAAATAAAATAATAAAAAATTAGTATAAAACAATGAAACATAAAAATTACAATAATTAATAGCATAACAATATTAAGTAATTAATAATAATAAAATATAGTATAATAATATAATAATATAATAGAAATAATATACTAGTATATTAAAAAATAATAATATAGATTAATGAGAATATTAATAATAATGATAATGATAATGATAATGATAATGATAATAATATAATAATAATAATTAAAAAATAATAATAATATTAATTTCATTTAAAATAATAATAATAATAATAATAATAATAATAATAATAATAATAATAATAATAATAATAATAATAATAATAATAATAATAATAATAATAATAATAATAATAATAATATCCATGACACATATACATATTTTTTTTATCAAAGATGGAATTATCAGTTGGACAATCAAATGAGCATATAACAACTTGCCAATACAAGATACAATTATTCTCTAAACTGTAAGGCAGAATCAATTGCAAAAATAAAACGTAATCAGTCTCCATGAATATGTAAAAGTGGAAAAGAAATGAGGAGGGGGAGGGGGGAAGATCTCCCACAGGGAACTCCTGAAGAAGGGCTGACGAAGGGTTGATTTGGAGGGGGGGGGACTCCTTAAGGGTTGATGAAGGGGACAGAGTTGATCACTTTTCTTTTTCCCTTCATCGAAAACCTATTTTAAATATTTAATTGCTACCCTTCCAAATATTTTTATTCACACAAACTTTAACACGAATTTAAGAGTAAATTCAGCACTCTTATATATATATATATATATATATAGTATATTAACACACAACATATATATATATATTTTACATAGAATTAATCTAATATAATATATAAATATCAGATATATATATATATATTATATAATATATAATACTATATATATGGTAATCACCACATACGTGCATATGTGTGTGTATATAATATATTATATTAATATATAATATATATTATAATATATATTATAATATATTATATATATATATATATATATATATATATATATATTAATATATATATATATATATATATACTAGTATTATATATATATATATATTTATATATATATATATATATATATATATATATATATATATATATATATATATATATAATATATATATATATATATATAATATACTGTTATATTATATATAATATATATAATATATATATATATATATAAAAATTTTATTATATTTAAATTAATATTATATTATATATATATAATAATATATATATATATAATATTATATATTTTATTATATTATATATATATATATAAATATCTATATTATTTAATATATAATATATATATATATATATATATATATAATATATATTATATATATATTATATATATATATATATATGGGTAAGGGGTTTGAGGGTGATCTCATTGGGCCCTGTTTTAAGGACACGTTTTCGTGAAAACATAAAAATAATTGTTTTATTTTTCTTTTGAAGAAGGAAATTTAGATTTGACCAAACTTACACACATAACCATACGGTCATAGAAAACAGACCTAAACACACAATAAATATATATATAATATATATATATATAAATATTATATATATATATATATATATTAAATAGTATATATATATAATAATATAATATATATATTATTTATATATTTTTAGATCATATACATATACATACAGTGGCGTATCCAGGATTTTTTTTCGGGGGGGGCCAGACAAAAAATCGTTTCTTATATATTGTATTATAATATTATATATTAATTATTAAAATATATATTTAATATAAATTAATAATTATATTTAAAAAAATAATAATAATATATATATATATATATATATATATACTATAATAGATTATTACGTATATATAATTAATTTACGCCTCTGGACTTTGTTATCAATCGATATGAATAACTTAAAAATGCTTAGTGGGACTTAAAAATTTCGGGGGGGCGCCATGGCCCCTGCCCCCCCTGGATTACGCACACTGTATATATAATATTAATATATTATAATTTATATATATATATATATATATATATATATATATATATATATATAATATTATAATATATATATATATATATATATATATATATATATATATATATATATATATATATATATATATATATATATATATATTATATATATATATATATATATATTATATATATTATATATATATATATTATATAATATATATATATATATACTATATATATATATATATATATATATTATATATAATAATATATATATTATATATATAATAATATAATTATATATAGTATATATATATTATATATAATATCAAATCTGTCCACACTCAAGGGCAGAGCCTCTATTCAAGGAGGGACAGAAATAGGTAAATAAAAATAAATATAAAATAATAAAACATCATCTTAGATATTTCAGAACTTCTTTATTAGGTCTTATGACATTCTTTAAAAAAAATTTTTCTTTTTCTTCTAGAAAACAATTTTCCTGCTTCAATCAATGAACATCGAAGAACCTGCAATTAAGAAACTGATTAGTCAGATAAGGTTCTTCAACCTCTGTCCTCTTCTTCGTGCTTCTTTATTCTTTCCTTTTCTTTGGTTCTCTCCTGTTTCATCAGCGTCATCCTTAACAATGGAGGAAGGCAATGGTGGCACGAATGTGCGTCTGCATGCTCACTGCCATTTTTTCCATTAGTTTTTCGATATTCAGACAGTCTTCTCGCAGCATTCTGTTTCATAGACAATTTCAAGAACATTTTCCAAACACTTGTTGGGACATCATTCGGGACAAAACTAAAAAAACGCCACGCGCAAATGAGATCATGCTTCAAGATTTTCTCCTTTAATATGATATATATATATATATATATATATATATATATATATATATATATATATATATATATATATATATATATGATATATATAAATATATATATATTATATATATATATATATATATATATATATATAGGGTGGGACAAAAGTAGCCATACATAGGGAAAATATTTATTCATATAAAATGCTCCACGTGGTTGCTATTGTTTTCAAAACAGACCTGAATACTTGTCCAAACCTTGAATATTTGCCTAAATCTTCCTCGTTTCAAAATCCATGGTTTGACGGACTTGTTTTCGTTGCACTCAGGTTAGAGACAAAAACTCATCGGGAATAGATTAACTTTTGTTTCTCTTTTTCTTTCACTCTTGATAAATTTCATTCAAATCGGAATCGTTGCAGGGATGTTATTTGACTGCCTAACCGTACCTTCACTAAAAGAAAGTGAAATGACTCATTTGGTTCTCCAACTGCTAAACATTTCTGACCTTTTTCCAAAAATATCTTCAATCTGGTTTTACTCCTACACTTATTCACACTGTTGGATATGTAGCTAACACTCCTGCTGAAAAGGCTAATTCTTCGTCTTACTTTTTCACCTTATTCCTCTCTGGGCGATTCTGACACCTACACTCCTACTCCTCTCATATCGCAATCTTCACCAGGTCTTGAGCAAGTGGACTTCCTAGCTGGTTTCGGTCCTTGTTTAACTCTAAATCTCTCTAGCCAATACGTTTCTTGGGCACTGAAAGCGCGAGTGTGTCTTGTCGATTCCGAAAAGGGTTGCTTCTCTGAATATTTTTAACTATAGCCCTATAACTCTCATCTGTATTCTGTCTAAAATTTATGAAACTATTATTTAATTCTCATTTCTTCTATCAGGAATCTCATTTCCCTTTTATTTCAGATCATAAGTTCGAGGTCAACTGATGACATACTTTCCTATTTTACTATTATATGGTCTTCTTCCCATAGAAACTATGAGGGGTTTTGTGAGCTAGCGATTCGATAAAGTAATGAGGGATCTTGTGAGGTAGCGATTCGACAAGGTAGTGAGGGGTCTTGTGAGGTAGCGATTCGACAAGGTATGGCATGCTTCGCTTCACTCTAAGTTTCTTTCTATTCAGTTTCTCGTTCACTTTTCTTAATCATGTCTAGCTAATCATTTCATATCGGCACTTCTTGATGGAGTGACCTCTTCCTCTTTATCTGTCAATTACGGTAT
>JABUQX010028175.1:42500-45000 GCA_015478945.1 Trachelipus rathkii | reverse complement strand
TGAGGTTTTTAATTTTATGGCTATAGTTAGATGTATAATAAGCAGCCGACATGTTTCTGCGAAGGAATTGGAGTCAGGGAAGGAGTCGAATCCTGAATAGGCTCGTGATCTGGATCACTGAGCGGGAGCCTGAACCGGAGCTGGAGTTGAATCTTGAAATAAGTATATATAATAACAAAAGTGAGGTATCTTTCCCTATGTTTAGGAACCCGTAGAACTTGATTTTGAGGGTTTCAAGTTACTAAGTTGTATCTGAGAGCCTCCAATGTGAGGAGCCCCCGAAGAAATAAATTACAAAATGCATAGCTGAGGAAGGAGACTGAGTGTGAGCTGAGCCAGAGTAATACGGTGCCTGAATCCAAAACTTGCTTTTGATTTAAATAATGTATGTTACATCAATGATGGATGCTGAGATCTAATACATAGGTTTCAACTCTCTAACAGTAGTAGTAGTAGTCACGATAGTCAGTTCTATTGAATTTTATTATTATGATTATTATTATTATAATTATTATTATTATATTATTATTATTATTATATTATTATATTATTATTATTATTATTATTATTATTATTATTATTATTATTATTATTATTATTATTATTATTATTATTATTATTATTATTATTAATTATTATTATAATTTATATATAATTCTTATTATAATTATAATTATAATTATAGATATTATTATTATTATATTATATTATTATTTATTATTATTATTATTATTATTATTATTATTTTATTATTATTTATTATTATTATTATTATTCATTATTATTAATTATTATTATTAAACGGGTGGCGTGAAAGCCAAGCTCGAGTGCGTGCCCTCAGGCGCGAACCGGCGTGAAACCGACGCGTGCGCCCGCAGGCTCAATATTTACGCACGAACGAATTGAATACTAGTTGTGACGTTATTCTATAACGTAATACAATGTATTTCGATTTCTAAATAAATAAATATATTTTCTTTTAAACTATGACTTTAATAATTTGTATACTCCATTTTCTTTTTAAACATATACATTTATGTTTTTATTCTCTTTTCATATAACCCGTTTTCTAAACATTGATCATTAAATATAATATTTTGAGTACATCATTTTCTTTTAACTTGCGACAATTATATTTTCACAATTTCTTTTGTAAACCTAAACTATTTATTTTTTTTTTTTTAAAATTTTTATTATTTCATAAGTTTTATTTTGTTTAAAGTTGTTATTTATTTTAAAAATATATTTAATTTCAGAAAATTTATTTCATTATTGAACATTTTGTTTTTACTAAAGAAAATGAATTTTTTATTGAAAAATGTGTTCTTTATTGACCCTAAAGCAGTAAAGCAGTAGCGCAAAGACCCTTGCCCATCAGGATATGCTCTATTGCTTTACTGCTTTGGTGTCATTAGATATGCCCTTTATTGACCCTAAAACAGTAAAGCAGTAGCACAAACAAGCTATAGAAGCCCCTCTCCCACCCGACCATGCGTTATTCCTTTAGTGTTTTAGGGTCAATAAATATGTACTTTATTGACCCTAAAGAAGTAGCATAAACACCCTATACAAGTCCCTCTCCTACCCAACCATGGGCTATTGCTTTACTGTTTTACTGTTTTAGGATTAATAAATATGTGCTTTATTGACCGCAAAGCAGTAAGGCAATAGCTCAAACGCCCCATACAAACCCCTTGCGCTATTGCTTTACTGCTTTAAGTCATATTTGAACACATTTTGTATAAACGTAATGTGAAAATAACTACATTATATGTAAAATATTAAAAACATTTTATGTTTTTACTAAATATTTATTAAAAATATCAATTAATCAATAAATAAATATATCAAACTCTAATCAACCACACACCCCACCCCTACTCTGTCATCTGTGATCTTTTGATCAAGTTATTAAAGTCATATTTAAATACATTTTGCATAAACCTATCCTGAAAATATGTTTTTTGGCGTATGAACATTACATAAAAATTTTTAAAACTAAGTTATTTAATTTATCAAAGCTAAGATAGCATAAATACTCTAAAATACCTTAAGTATTAATTAAAGGCTATCATTGGCAAGACTAAGTCATTATCAATCCAAATTGCACAACAATACTTGACATGGCCTGACAACCTGACCACATCCTACACTGTGTCAATCATATAGAATTATGAATAAATGCCAATGTTCCTCAAGTTCCCTACAAATAAATACCGTTAACATAAAATACATTCCCGACAAATCATGCTCAAAATCGTACCCATGCTAACTTAGTGAATAGCTCTGCTTATTTCCTTCAAAGATGTCTTGTACACCCTAACAAACTATCCTACCTAACAATACTAGGGTTAACCGAACTTAATAACCCAATTGTGTTTACCCTAAGATCTTCTCTTTCACTCATCCTACTAAAGATACTAAAATTAAATTTCAAGAGTTCCTTATTTAATAAAGTTCCTAAAGGAATTCATCTTGTCCCTACGAGAAATCCCATTTT
>JABUQX010028175.1:30000-32500 GCA_015478945.1 Trachelipus rathkii | reverse complement strand
CGAGAAGAAAGCTTTAATTTATAAATATGAAGCAGACTTATGTACAGAAGAAAAAAGTGGTAGAAATGGAAAAAGAATCTTCACTCTTCCGGTCTTCCCAACTTTCAAGTTTCCAGCTCCAAGAGGTTGAAGCACTGAAGTTGTGCTAGAAAGCGTTGATGTTGGATCCTTAGGAACTGGGGGTGTTTTTGGACTTTTAAATATATAAATTTAAAAAAATTAAATATTAAATTAGAAAATTAAACAATAATCATAAAAAATATTAAATAGTATTTAAAAAGGAAAAATAACTATTAAGTATTAATGAAAAGCTAGGAATCTTCAAAATGATTCTTATTTTAAGTACAAAATAAATATTGATTCTAACAACGAAATTAATTTTAAATTGGGATGGTAGACAACTGATACTTTGGACGACTCTGGAGTCTGGATCTTAAGAAATCTATTAAATTTTTAGTAATAAAATGAAATAATATTTAAGAAGTTCGAAATGGATGCCAGCCGACTTATCATAAGAAAAGCTCTAGTGATGTTTATCAAAAGAATACTAACTTTTAGTAATTACTATTATAAAATCGTTAATTTAGTTAATTTACATATTTTAGCCAAACAATCGTAATCGCCAGTAGATGTTTAGACTAGTCGGTACTCGGTATGTTATCTGTAACCAACTGACAGGAGTCCTGTCCGGTATTAGATATCTGCAATTGATTATCTTCGTCCACACTAACACTGAACACTCCACAGAGCTAAACGTAAATCAGGATCAGGCTAGTCTGAGTGGACTGCAAAGTCTTTAATAGTCTCAGAATAAATAAATAAATTTATAAAAATATTCATGAAAAAAAGGAAAATAAAACTAAGATAGCTATTTTTAATTTCCTTCCTTTTATTCAATGTAACTCAAGTTAGTTACCCTTTAAGTGTATTATATATATATATATATTTATATATAATATATAATATATATATATATATATATATATATATATAATAATATATTATATATATATATATAATATCTATATAATATATATTTATTTTATATTAAATATATATATATATATATATATATATATTATATATATATATATATATATATATATATATATATATATATATATAATATATATATAATATATATAAATATAATATATATATATATATAAATTATTACAAAGCCCAATACTTATCATCTAATGCACCTAAAAAGACTAACTAACTGATTGATATGCTTGGAAGTCAATCTATTCCTTTCATTGGAGCAAACATTGTTTAATAATGAAACTGTTCGTTCAGACGAGACTGAAGTCGCATTTACAGTAAGATATTTCATTGCTAACATAAATATAGCAGGGAAAGCATTTTTTACTATCATTCCAAAATTTATTGGGTCGCCATATCCACTTTGATCACTGAATAACTGAATTAGTGAATACTCAGAAGACAATTTGACTATGTGGTATGTGTCATGTCGATCCCCCCCCTTTCCCGAATTTTGGTTCCCGAAAAGACGAAAAATCTAAAACCCCAATTTTTCGGTTTATTTTATACACGACATTGGGGGACAAACGAAGAACGAAATATGGGGGAAAAAGAGAGTTTCATCAATTCAGGGTGTCGGGAGAGGGGGATAAGATTTTATTTTTTTCTGGCCTTTAAAAAAAATTTTTTTGAAAATAATATCGACTTTCGATATTAAGAAAAATTATCGAAATATCGATATATCGCCTAAGAAAATATCGGCCAAAAATATCGATATATCGAGCCAAAAATATCGATATTTCGATATATCGATATTTTTTGGCCATCCCCAGCTGTGATGCTATATCGGAAGAAATTAGAGGTTGAAAAAAGAAAAAACAAAATAAGCTGGAATTGATATTTTTTGTATTATACCAGAAAGAGCTCAAGGAAGAGAAATCAAAAAGATTATTACAATTTTTTCTGGAGAAAAGAGTTTTTAAACCAGAAAGATTATTACATTTTTTTTCTGGAGAAAAGAGTTTTAAACCAGAAAGATTATTACATTTTTTTGGAGAAAGTTTTTAAACCAGAAAGATTATTACATTTTTTTCTGGAGAAATGAGTTTTAAAACAGAAAGATTATTCCATTTTTTTCTGGAGAAAAGGTTTTAAACCAGAAAGATTATTACGTTTTTTTCTGGAGAAAAGAGTTTTTAGTGATACTCATAATAGATTTAAGCACGATTCCCAAATGAAACAAAAGAATCTCGAGATTCTAGAATGTGAAGAAGACTGTAATTCTTGAAGGCAAAGCTCCTGCTGCGAGTAGCAAGTGAACAAGAAGAGTTTTACCAAGGTTTATGAGTTCTAGTTGAAGGAAAAAGAGTATGGAATGTACCACTCCATGTCAACCCAGTTATGCCCTTTGTACATTTAAAGGGATTCCTCCCGCATAATCAGTAAACATTCTAAGGGAAATTAAAGAAATATGACCACAGATTCTATCAGTTAGTGGTACAGAAATACCAAAAAC
>JABUQX010028175.1:15000-25000 GCA_015478945.1 Trachelipus rathkii | reverse complement strand
AAGCGTCTTTATATTTCCTGTGCCTCCCATCTCAACCTCTCTCCCTTCTAAGGCCATTATATAGGCTGTATTAGTCCTGCAGAAATTCATCAGATGAGAGGTAAGGATTATCTTGAAGATCTAATTTTACAAAGTGTACAAAGTTTATGTGAATACTATACTATACTTATAATATATATATATATATATATATATATATATATATATATATATATATATATATATATATATATATATATATATATATAGAGAAAGTATCTATATATATTTATTTATATATATATATATATATATATATATATATATAAATATATAAATATATATATATATATATATATATATATATATATATATATATATATATATATATATATATATATATATATATATATATATATATACGTTAGCTGTTCCTAGGTTCCCAGAACTGGGAGTAGTGCCAAACATACATCAGAAATTTGAGGCATGTATGTAGCATTTCTAGGTTATAAAATATGGTAGCGGACCCAACCCTGCTTCCACGATCCTTTAGTTGTTTATTACAACATGCAGAACATTTAATATATATATATATATATATATATATATATATATATATATATATATATATATATATATATATATATATATATATATATATATATATATATATATATATATATATATATTTATATATATATATATATATATATATATATATATATATATATATATATATATATATATACACAAATATATATAAGAATATATAATATATAGTTATATATATATAAGGTTGGGTTATATAGATATATTAAATTTGTTGTGTTGCTGTTAGCAAAGGAATGATCATCGATCGATATATTTCTGTATATCTTTTACGATTTATATTTGTTTTAAAGATTGCTAAATAAATAAACGATTAAAATCATTTATTGGTATTTTCTTTGTTGATTTCTTTCTATTAACATTTACTTGAATATAATAAGCGTGAGATCTCTTAAATATATATATATATATAGTATATATATATAGTATATATATATATATATATATATATATATATATATATAGTATATATATATATATAAGGGTGTTATATATATATATATGTGTGGGTGTGGGTGTGGGTGTGGGGTGTGGGTACGTGATGGCCGATATCTAAAAAATATCGATAAATCGATATATCGATATTTAAAAAAATATCATATCGCCTTCGATATTATCGCCAGAAAAATATCGATATTCGATATATCGATATTTCGATATTTTATAATTATAATTTGTTATAAACCAATATATATATATATATATATATATATATATATATATATATATATGAGAAACACAAGAGATATATATATATATATATATATATATATATATATATATATATATATATATATATATATAAGTATAAGTAAGTATCTGAGTAGGTAATAAAGATATTTGTGTGTTGCTACACCAAAATTGAATACGTTTTTGGAATCACAAAATAAATTAAAACTAACATGAAATAAAAAATAAAATAAATAACAAAGTTTTAGAGATGTACGATGTTTTTTATTTTACAACGGCAGAAATGATGTTAACAGATTTATTTGCATTCTTAAACAATGAGCAGTTGTTAGGTATTTTACAGTATTACGGTTTAATACTAACCTAACTATATATATATATATATATATATATATATATATATAGGTTAGTTATGGATAGAAATATGTATATATATATATATATATATATATATATATATATATATATATATATATATATATATATAGAGAGAGAGAGTAGAGAGAGAGAGAGAGAGATAGAGAGAGAGAAAGGCTATAATTTATAAAATATGAAGCAGACAAAACAGAAAAAAAGTGGTAGAAATGGAAAAGGATCTTCACTCTTCAAGTCTTCCAACTTTCAAGTTTCCAACTCCAAGAGGTTGAAGACTGAAGTTGTGCTAGAAAGCGTTGATGTTGGATCTTGAGGAACTGGGGGTGTTTTTGAATTTTTGTCGAGTGAATAAATTAAATAAGAAAATCGCATTTCACTAAAATATTAAACAATAATCATAAAAATCACTTTTTTCGTATTAAAAATGAAAAATATATATATGTATTAATAAAGCTAGGAATCTTCAAAATGATTTCTTATTTAAGTACAAAATAAATATTGATTCTAACAACGAAATTAATTTAAATTGAATGGTAGACAACTGATACTTGGACGACTCTGGAAGTCTGGATCTTAAGAAAATCTATTAAATTTTAGTAAAAAATGAAATAATATTTAAGAAGTTCGAACTGGATGCCAGACGACTTATCATAAGAAAAGCTGTAGTGATGTACCCCCAAATACTAACTTTTAGTAATATCTATTAAATCAATAATTTAGTTAATATATTTAAGCGAAACAATCATAATCGCCAGTAGATGATTAGACTAGTCGGTACTCGGTATGTTAACTGTAAACCAACTCACAGGAGTCCTGTTCCGGTATTAGATTTTTGCAATGATTATCTTCGTCCACACAGACACTGAACACACTCCACAGAGCTACACGTAAATCAGGCTAGTCTCGAGTGGACTGCAAAGTCTTTAATAGTCTCAGAATAAATAAATAAATTATAAAATATTTCATGAAAAAAGGAAAATAAAACTATGATAGCTATTTTTAATTCCTTTCTTTTTATTCATATAACATAATTATATATATATATATATATATATATATATATATATATATATATATATATATATATATATATATATATATATGATATATATATGTATAGTATATATATAAAGTTCAGTCGCCTTATATAAATAGTTATATTTGATATATATATAGTATATATATATATATATATATATATAGCATATATATATATATATAGTATATATATATATATGTATATATAGAGTATATATATATATATATATATATACACATATATATTTATATATAGAAGGAGTATATATATATATGTATGTAAATATATATATATATATATATATATATATATATATATATATATATATATATATATATATATATATATATATATATATATATATATATATATATATATATATATTATTATTAAGCCCAATACTTGTCATCTAATGCACCTAAAAAGACTAACTGATTGATGTGCTCGGAAGTCAATCTATTCTTTTCATTTGAGCAAACATTGTTTAATAATGATAATGTTCGTTCTGACGAGACTGACGTCACATTTACAGTAAGATATTTTATTGCTAACATAAACATTGCAGGGGAAACATTTTTACTATCATTCCAAAATTTTATTGGGTCGCATTATCCACTTGATCACTGAATAACTGAATAGTGATTAGTGAATACTTAGAAGACAATTTGACTATGTAGTATATCCCATGTCGATCCCTTTCCCTATTCTTGGTTCAAGAAAAGACTAAAAATCTAAAACCCAATTTTTCGGTTTATTTTATACACGACATTGGGGGACGAACGAAGAACGAAATATGGGGAAAAAAAGTTTCATCACTTCAGGGTGTCGGGATAGGGGGATAAGATTTTTTATTTCCAGGCTTTAAAAATTTTTTTGGAAAAGAATATCGGCTTTCGATATCAAGAAAAAATATCGAAATATCGATATATCGCCTATGAAATATCGATATATCGAGCCAAAAATATCGATATTTCGATATATCGATATTTTTTGGCCATCCCTAGTACGTGGATGTATGGATGTGTGTGTGGATGTTTTCTAAATTTTTTTTTTTTGCTATTATCATTTTCCCAATTTTCTTTGACCTTGAAGCTATGTAGATGTGCAAGCAGCAAATGAATTTGATTTTTTTTTCTCCAAGATGATTAATTACTAAAGAATTATTAGGTCATTAGGTTATCAAAACTTGATAAATAATTTCGAAAATAACTATCTTCAACATTCTCAAATTTATACTAATATAATTATAAATATCGTATAAAATTGAGTTTGATTTACGAAAGCCCTTGAAAGATAAACAAAGTTTCATGTGAACATCTGTTTGCTAGTAGCAACACTGTGATCTTTTTACTCATCACATCAAGCGAACTAGAATCAGATAGAATCAAAGCAAATGCAATAGGATGGTAGTTTTTCCTCAACTAACACCAGCGGAATCTTCTCCAATCTTCTTCAATCCATCACCATCACTGAGACGACCCTTTTTCAGTATTGAATCGTCACTTCGATAACATAGATGTATAAAAATTTTAATGAAAGAACTGGGGAGAGTTGATTAAGATTGATTTATCTGGTGTAAAAAGTGTTAAATAGTTAGTCAGATAATTGTTGATTCGTTTTTATTCCGATTAATTCTGATTATCGATCAGAAAAGTTTCTTACAGTTTGATACAAAATTTACTACATCCCAAGCAAAGAATCAGAATACCTTAATAATGGAATAATCTCAAAATTATGGCTTTTAATTAGTAGATTAGAGAGTTGCTTCAAATAGGAAACAAATGTAACTCTGTTGCTCTGTACTAGTAGAAATTCTAGGTTTCTCCTAGGTCCTATATAGTAGTGTAAACTAAGGAATGATTGATCAATAAACACCAAGATCCAAACCGTTTCAACTCATAAAATGTTTTATTTCATATATATATATATATATATATATATATATATATATATATATATATATATATATATATATATATATATATATATATATATATATATATATATATATATATATATATATATATATATATATATATATATATATGTACATATATATATATATATATATATATATGGTATATATATATATATATATATATATATATATATATATATATATATATATATATATATATATATATATATATATATATATATTTCTTTATGTGTATCTCTAAATATTTCTTTCTATATATATATATAGAAAGAGAGTAGAGTATATATATATAAGGTTATATATATATATATATATATATATATATATATATATATATATATATATATATATATATATATATATTTATATATATATATATATATATATATAAGAGATATATATATATATATATATATATATATATATATATATATATATATATATATATATATATATATATATATATATATATATATATATATATATATATATATTAGAGAGTTTTATATTATATGTATATTCGAGAGTAGCTTCAGAAAGAAAACAAATGTAGCTCCGTGCTAGTAGGAATTGTAGGACTTAGTAGGTACTCTCCTAGCTCCAAGTAGTTCAAACTTAGGAATGATTGATCAGTAAACGCCAAAAACCAAAACGACTCAACTCTTAAAATGTTTGATTTTATACCAAACATGAATCCATATATACGAAACCAAACTTTATTCAAGTACTTTTTTTTAATCTAAATTAATATTATATAAAACTATTTAGAAAACATTTTTATGCTTTATTAATTATTCAAAATTTTATATTCTACAGTTAAAAGAACGAAACGTTAAAAATTTGCAAAGAATTTCAATTTCTTTCGATTTTTATGGTCTGTGGTTCTTAAATCTTATCAATTACACCTTTCAATATATATATATATATATATATATATATATATACTATACTATATATATATATATATATATATATATATATATCTTATCAATATATATATAATATATATATATATATATATTATATATATATATAGCACTACTCCTTTAAAAGGAAGTTACATTATAAAGACCATGATATCGAAAATCGCCGGACGCTACTCGTGCACCTGCAGTGTCACGTGTTAGCTAAACTCCAATAGAAGGGAAGCGCTAGAGTACCCACAAGTTCTTTTTTTTTATCTGTTAATTTTTATGTTAATTTTTTTTTAAAATTTTTTTTTTAAATTAATTTTTTGAGGGGCTCGAGCCAACGGAGACCGAGGCCGAGAGACCCTGACTCTTGCCATCTTTGCGATTTAATCTTGGTAAAGGTTATATCCTTTAGTTAAAAAAAAAACATAAACACAAACCTGTGTACTGGCAAACTTTAACGCACTATTGCTGAAAAATAATCGGAAAAAAAAAAAATAAGATACATTGTCGTCGATATATATAGGTTAACTTCCTTTTAAAGGATAATTCCGCTATATATATATATATATATATATATATATATATTATATATATATATTATATATATAATATACTCATATATATATATTTAGTATATATATATATATATATATATATATATATTAATCTCTAACTCAGTTAGGTCAAAAAAAGCATGCGACCAATAAGGAAATTTAATCGAAATTTCGATATTTAAAATCATAAACAATCGTAGATTTTTCAAGTTATGCTGAAAAATCTCTCAAGAGTCACAAAAATAGAGGAAAAAGAAATGTAGACACACACATACACACCCCTACACACACACATATTTAAATATATATACTATATATTATATATATATATATGTGTGTGTGTTATATATATATATAATATATATATATATATATATATATATATATATATATATATATATATATATTATACAGTATATTTATATAATATATATATATATATATATATATATATATATATATATATATATATATATATATATTATATATATATATGTTATTATATATTATAAGAGCGTTTTACTATACTATAACTATATATATATAATATATGTGTGTGTGTGTGTGTGTGTGTGTGTGTGTATGTGTGTGTGTGTGTGTGTGTGTTCTTACTTGAATACCAAAGACTTTACAAATTCGAAAACACATAATCTCTTGTTTTAAAAACAAAAATTCCAAGAAAAATAGCCCTGCACCCTTAAACTGTTACGCTAAAACCATTAGAAGGAAAAATGGATGGTCCCTGTCTCTTAAAAGGCGGATCGCGGTACGCCGATGGGAATCTCTTCAGAAATCACGTCTTGCGGTCCTCTCCCCAACTGGGCAGAGGCTCTTCGGACCAAAAATAGGATAAATAAAGAAAGAGTTTATATAAAGATGTTCTCTATAATGTTAAAAGATACCCTGGGGTTATTTATAGTACTTACGATGAGTCATTGTATGAAAGTAAGGTTCTTACTCATATATATATATATATATATATTATATAATAGGTATATATATTATATATATATATAGTTTATTTTTTAAATATATATAGACCATTTTAGGTAATGTTTGAATATATTTTTTTTTTATTCAACGTTACTTCATCATTTATATAAGCTATAGTACTTTATTATTGCGATATATATTATATATATATATAATATATGTATAATATATATATTTTTATATATATATATATATATATATATATATATATATATATATATATATATATATATATATATATATATTATATATATATATATATAATATATATATATATATATATATATATAATATATATAGGTCCTTATCTGTTTTATGGGGCAGATAAATGTTTTTCCTGCTTTTTGTTTCTCATATATTGTTATTATATGATACTAACAATAAATTTCATTGTGGATAAACAGGATCAAAAATTTTGAAATAAAAAAAAGTAATTATTTAATAATATCGTACTTTTTTTTTGCGTTTGGCAGCGCCCGAGACAGAGCGACGTCTCGGTATATTTTCTGAAGTGCAAAAATCTTACCAGAAAACGAGAGAAACGGTGTTAAACCAAATTTGATTCATTTAGGTTAGGTAAAATTTACTGCATCGTCAATCAATATAGGTTAGGTTGAGTTTTACTGCATCGTCAATCCATATAGATTAGGTTGCGGTTTACTGCCCTCTAAGTTCAGGTTATGATATGTTTTGTTATGTATGCACAAAATCTATATATGGAAACAAAACCCAATACGGAACGTATTTTACTCAAAAACATTTATTTTTTAACCTACCTTGAATTCTTTCAATCTGTAGCACTAAAAGCCGTTTTCTTTCTCATGCAAAATCAACATTTTGCCTTACTTTATCAGTTAATTTTTAATAGTTTCATATTTCGCATCTTTCTCGTTCACATCTTAATTAATTGCTAGTATCATATACTACTAATATATGGAAAAAAAGTTATAAAAAAAACTTTTTTTTCTGCACCATGAACCGGATATATATATATATATATATATATATATATAGTATATATATATATATATTTATATATATATATATATATATATATATAATTATATATATAATATATATTATAAGTATGAATATTATATAGATGAACTTGTCTTTAAAAGGAAGTTAACCGATATATATCGAACAAACGATGTAATCGATTTTTTTTCGATAATTTCAAGGCAATAGAGCATCAGAAGGTTACCAAAAAACATTTTGTTTTTAACTAATGTAATACCCAAGATTAAATCGCAAGATGGAAAGAGTCAGGGCATCTCGGCCTCATCGGGGGACGACGGGGTGGACTTCGTCCCCCCCCTCTCTGTCCATCCGTCGGCTCGAGCCCCTTAAAAAAAATTTTTTAAAGAAAACTTAAAATTAAAATTAACATATATAAAATTAACATGATAAAAAAAGCAACTTGTGGTAACTCTCGCGCTCTTTTTATTGGAGTTTTAGCTAACACGTGCACTGCAGGGCTGCACGAGTAGCGTTCGTGATTTTCGATATCATGTTTTTTTATGTAACTTCCTTTTAAAGGACAAGGTGCCTTATATATATATATATAATATTTATATATATAATATATATATATATATATATATAATATATATATATATATATATAGGTATATATATATATTATATATATATATTATCTATAATATATATATATATATATATATATATTATATTATATAAAATATTCACTACAGCTATATTCATTAAAGAACATTTATTCAGAACTCAATCTGTGTTAAAAATGCATTCATTTCTGAATAGAATAAAGATTAAATTCGAAGGCAATATATTTTAAAGGTTTCGCAGCACCACACCTTTTCCGAAACACTTTCAATGAAAGTAAATGAGTCATTACAGCCCTAGGCAAGATAAGGGGACTATCCTAAATGATGGAAAGGGAAAATGATCGACACATCAAAAAAATTTCCCGTACAGCCCGCCGAAGGCGTTAGAATAGGTTAGGTTAGGTTAGGTTAAGTTTTGTTTTATTCGTTAGAAAAACTCTAAATAAGCAGATTTTTTTTTTTTTTTCAAATGTCGATCATTTGTCATTTGACCTGTCAATTATTTTCCTTGTCGACCAATTTGGTACTAGCTTCAAGATAAGGGCCTAAAATATTTAAAATATTTTTCGGCATTTCAAAATAAAAGGAAGCGTAAATATTAGAAAAGTGACTCCTCTAAATATCAAACGGAAAAAAATTAATGTAAATATGAAAAATAAAGACCTCGCCTAAATACTAAATTAAAGTCTACTGTAAATATTAAAAGTGAAACTAAATTTTTGCAGCCGCTTTTTGTCCATCTTTTCGAATCTGTTTATTTTAATTCCCCCTTTTTGAGGGGACAGAAATAGGGAAATGAATGGGGGAGAAAAAGGGGAAAAATAATGAAAAATATTTGGCAGCCGTACATTATAGAGTGGTAAAAACAATATATATATATATATATATATATATATATATATATATATATATATATATATATATATATAGAGAAGCATATTACATATATATATATATATGAGAGGAGGAGAGAGAGAGAGGAAAGAGAGAGAGGGAAATGGAGTGGAATGGAATGGATGGAAGAGGACGAAAGAGGAAGGAGTCGGGTCTCTGGCTTCCTGGGAACGACAGGTAGGGACTGCTTCTCCGGGAGGGTCTCCTGAACCCCCCTGCTCTTTGGTATTTGGGTGTCAGTGGGGGGTTCTCCTGCCTTCTACGGGTAGAAATCCCCCTTCTGCCTCTGTCGGCTGGAGCCCCTATTTTGCATGTGTAATACCTTAATAAAAATATATATATATATATATATATATATATATATATATATATATATATATATATATATATATATATATATATATATATATATATATATATATATATATA
>JABUQX010028175.1:7500-10000 GCA_015478945.1 Trachelipus rathkii | reverse complement strand
TAATAATAATAATAATAATAATAATAATAATAATAATAATAATAATAATATATAAAGAATGAATTAAAATCAGTTTTTTTCCAAATCGTTTCAATTAACAAAGTAGAAAATACAGACAAATTAAATAAATACTACAGCAGTAAAACTGTTGAAACTAAATTTGAGTCCCTGCTAAGGTAGCTTCTCGAGACCTTTTTTTTAATAAAATAATACATGATCTTTTTTTAGGGAATGAATGACCTCTTTCTAAAATATTTTATTGTCCTATGCAGTTGATTGTACAATTTGGGTTTCTGATCCAAATAACTAAATATAATCTTGCTTGAGCCTTTTCTGAATCTTTACATTTTTATTTTCTTCAAAAGTTAATTTATTTGAGCTTTGCACCGTATACTAACGTGTAATTAACTCCTTTATGTCTGTTACACCAGGCAAATTAGTTGCACATGTTATTGTCATCCTCGCTTCTTTGCACGTCAAATTTGTAACACTATGTTAAACTATTTAATAATTAGCAAAAAAAATTAGAAAGAAGAATGTCTTATAAACTTCAGGAACATATATATATATATATATATAAACAGTATATACATATATATACATATATATATACACACACATACATACTGTAATTATACATACATACAACATACATACATACACATACACATATTCATACATACATATATATATATATATATATATATATATATATATATATATATATATATATATATATATATATATATATATATATATATATATATATATATATAGTTAGTGACTTTAAAAATAAAGAGATGAATATGGAGGGATGGAAATGAAAATTTCAGACATTATATATATATATATATATATATATATATATATATATATATATATATATATATATATATATATATATATATATATATATATATATATATATATATATATATATCTGAGGAAAGGAATAAAATCAGATGGAGCAGTGGATTAAATGAATGACCAAATGAAGACAGGGGTAACACCACAAAGATTTGAGCCTATTAAGACGAAATAGGCAAGTGGTAAAAAGGTGCTGCTAACTGCTAACAAGTCCTGATTTGAAATCCAGGCTTCACACACACACACACACACATTAACACACACACACACACACACACACACACACACACACACACACACACACACACACACACATTACACACACACACACACACACACACACACATTACACACACACACACACAACACATACACATTATTACACACATATTATTATTATATTGCAATGTGATATAGGTGGAGTGGTACATAATTGGATTAAAGAGTGGTTGTGGAATAGAAAACAGTGTGTACAACTAAATGGCAATAAGTCATCATGGGAAATGGTGAAGAGTGGTGTCCAACAGGGTTCAGTGCTGGGGCCACTAACACCCTCATGTATATAAAATGATTTAGACAAGGGATTTAAAATGGGTTTCTAAGTTTGCAAATGTTACCAAAGTATACCCCAGTTAGGAATAATGATGGATGTATAAATGATCTTAATTCAAAAATGATCTTTAATAAACTTTGTGTGGGCAGATAAGTGGTAAAATGAATTTAATAGTTAAGGTTCTTCACCCAAGTTACTTGAATAAAAAATTAACTACGATATGAATGGGGATTGGCTTGAGTCTGTGGACCAAGAAAAGATTTAGATGTGATTATAAGCAGTAATTTGAAAGTAGATTATAAGTGTTTGGAAGCAAAGGAATAGCCACAAGACGCTAGGTATAATAAATCGCAGTGTCACTTACAAGAGCAAGGAGGTTATAAGTAAGCTTTATAATAGCCATGTTAGTCCAGTATTAGAGTATTGTGTACAAATTTGGGCCCCTTATTTAAGGAAAGATTTAGATATGCTAGAGAGTGCAACGTATAACAAGGATGATTTCTGAGCTTGAGGGTAAGAGCTATGAGGAGAGGCTGAAGGAGTTAGGAATGTTTCTGTAGAAAGCGATTTCTCAGAGGGGACATAATACAAGTCCTGCAACATATTTATATCTATTGGCAATACGGAGACCAATAAATTCTTCATAGTAGACCACGGACTGGAAACCAGGGGCATAGTAAAAATTAAAAACGGCATGTCATCTTGATCTAAGAAAGCCTATTCATCTGGATAATAGGCTTGTTAATATTTGGAATAGTTTGCTACAGGAGGTTGTTGATTGGGTGACATCTTCAAACATCTATGCAAAGATCGGATAGGTATATGGATGGTTTGAGTATCATATAGCATATTTTGATTGGGTTTCCAATTGGCGGTTTTTAGTTAAAAATAGTTATTATTAAGCCAAACTGCATAAGTTGTGGCTTATAAAGTTATTAAAGCTTGTAGTGTGGTTAACATGTACTTTAGCTATACAGTTTTTTCTAGTAGTTGTAGACTTTGTATACTATGTAAGTTATTGGCAAGCCCTAGGGTACTTTGTGGATTTGCATGAACATGTCAGACTTTGGGTATACTATG
>JABUQX010028174.1:40000-41394 GCA_015478945.1 Trachelipus rathkii | reverse complement strand
GTTGTACTTCGTTCAGTAATTTGGGTGTTTTAACCGTTTTCGCATTTATCGTGAAACGCAGCGTTTTTCGTGCGCCACTTCATATATATATATATATATATATATATATATATATATATATATATATATATATATATATATATTTCTGCAGTTTATATATATATATACAGTATATATATATATATATATATATATATATATATATATATATATATATATATATATATATATATATATATATATATATATATATATATATATATATATATATATTATAAGTGATGAAGGTAACATCCGCATCCGCACCCGCACCTCATACAAACCCGATCCGCATTCGCATCCGCATCCGCATCCGCATCTGCATCCGCATCCGCATCCGCATAATTATTGTACCAGCTGATAAAAAATTTTATAATAAAAATATACTTAGATGAATCTGAGAACATTTAATGAGACATGGGACTCGACTCAACTGTGTAATGATGACTCATGATCTCACAGCCTGAAGTTCATAATAATTTGAGTCAACAGAGTCACATGAGATTAGGGATGCAAAAAAAATCAGCGCTTCTACAGCTTGTCTCCGACGTAATATCATTAATCTCAAAGCTAAGGAAGCATTTTGAACTATCTTGAAATGAAAATGATGATGACGGTTTAAAAAGAATGAAAGAGATGTGGCATTATTGCAAAACACGGCTAGAAAAACGACTTTTGGTTCTGTCGGGGAAATTAAAGACCTTCATACTATTGCAGCTTACTTAGATCCCAGTTATAAAGGCAAGTTTTTTGTAACACAATATTAGAGCAAGTTAAATCGTCACTTTGTGTTGTAGTTGAAAAACTTCAATCCGAACAGTCTATTAATTTGCCACCCATTTAAAGGAAAAAAAAGAAATCTACCGAACCAACACCTTCTACAAGTAAATCAATAACAGTTCACTGGAAAAAATTTTACAATTCAGTAGTGATGAAGAAACACAAACATTACCAAAAGATGTATTGCAAAGGATTGAAAACCAAGAAAAATGACTCCAGATACAAATGATGATCCTATCAGTTGGGTGGAAAGTTAAGCAAAATGTTTACCCACACTTGAGTAAACTTGCAAGGAAATACTTGGCCTGTCCTCTAACTAGTGTTCCAAGTGAGAGAGTATTTAGCAATGCTGGGCTAATATATGATGAAAAGAGAAATAGACTCTCTGCAGAAAAGGCAGAAAAATTGATGTTTCTCAAGCACAACCTTCTATATTTGAATTTCAATACTAGTGCGAAAGTATATAATACAATCATTGGCAAAATCTGCTCGCGTGGGTCGGAGGTTGGGGAAGGAGTTTTTGGGAGTTACATCAGAGTTCACGCTTCCGTACCCTGATAATAGTATATTAATGA
>JABUQX010028174.1:0-35000 GCA_015478945.1 Trachelipus rathkii | reverse complement strand
TGGTTTTTTACAACGCTACTTCAATATATAAACTAAGTATTATTGTTCATCTATTTACTTCCTACTATGATTTAAATTATTCCTTTTTCCATTAACAATTAATCTTAGTTATGTTCCCTGATATGAAAACACCATTCTATATATATTTTATCTTCGTAGTAATATATATAGGTTATCATTACTAATATCTTTGTGTAATATTTTTCTATATTTTCTATACGAGAATATATATATTTGTATATTATATTCTGTATGACAGTAGTGTCCATTCGTATTAAAATTGAACATATCAGAGATTGAAAAGGGATTTATACTTCAAATTTAATCGATTCAAATGCAAGAGTGGACTTTTAATATTGAATTCGATCAAGTGTCAATTAAGAAGAGCAACTTAACAAACCGAGATGTAATAACTTTTGAGAGACATACAAGGTGCTTCACAATTTTAAAAGACTTTTCCTTTTTCATACACCCATCATACTACCTCATGTTTTTCGACACAAAAAGATTATCTTCTGCAAGGGACGTCTTAACGCAGTACACCCAATTTTGACTGAGTTAATAATATTAAACAACCTATTATAAATTTAATTTGAGCGCCTGTAAAGTTATATCGAGGACATATGTAAATACATATCGTACCGTCGCTTATTTAGATCTTTTATTGAGAATGTTCCTAAACATGGTAACCAAACAATGTGAAGAGGTGCAAGATTCTAGATGGTACCACAGTGATGCATTTATATAAACTGTCTACCCAAATCCTTTTACTTCTCCACCTGGGTTAAATTACCTCACTTACTTCCCAACTTAAAAACTTTCCATCCGATCAATAGACTTCGCGTCTCTGCCAACCATAAGAGACTCATATACAACTAGCTTTTACTGCCAACAACGTAGCTGCGATCCAATATATTTTTTACTTAGCACGTCAAAAATACCTATCATTCATTGACATTCACCTGTTAATCCCTTCTTAGTACAATCTGATAATGTGATAATATATGACCTAACTAATTACTTCACATGACTAAGGAAAGCTCTAATAAATTTGCTAATGTGACAAAAAGTCTGTGTACACTCCTTTCTAGTTATTGAGGAGAGGGTTTTCTGACGAATCTACTAATCTGTACAGCCCAAATTCTCGTCCTTGTTTATATATCAAGCTAATAGAACTATCGGCCTTTTGTTCCACGTTTTATATGACCTTATTGTGACCATGGACTCATCACAAAATTAAAAATAACTTAAATACCTTAGTTTTCGTCATTGAGAAATCAACAACTGAAACATGTGAAATAAACTCCATACAACTTTTCCAACCCTTCTTGGAAGTCGATGGTTTAACCCAACCCCATAACTTTCTTAACTCTGGTTTCTATTGGAGCAAATGTCAGTAAAACACTTTGTACTTTATATAGGTTACGCTGCTGTTTGTACTCGCAAAGTCATTGTCCCATGTTTTTTTGGAACTTCATGGCTCATTCCTCCGGGTATTCCAACGAGTGCTCCAAAACATTATATGGTATCATCATTTTAATTTTAAGGTCTCCCAGGAGGCCGCCAATTGGGGCCCCATCGTAGAATTATTCTCATTATGAATACTTAGAGGTAGATTTACTGTTTAAAGTTTAGCCTAGTCGTTTCATAGGCCCAATCCCTATTAATATAAAAATATTAAATAACTTGTCAATAACAATCTACTTTAAAAATTTATATATAATATAAAATAACAAATAAATATTATATTATTTATTTCCATATTGCCGTTTCGTACTAGCGTTTAGATACTTTTATTCTTATCCTTGGATATTTTCCTTTTCTTAATATCACTCTGTTATTTAATTTCAATACGTAGTTCTTTCATATTATAAATTCAGTCAATATATCACAATAATACCACGTATGCATTCTTAATGTAATTATTGAGACAACAATCAGATTTTTACATCATTGATGATGACTTATGCGAGATGTTATGGCTATTCTACCTTGCAGTTTTTATAGTGAATGAGTTAAACCTATTAGACTGATTTTAGATCTATAGGTGTATCCAAAAGTACAGCCTCTAATCACACTTAAAATTATCTTTAAGTACTCTAACATTAGTACGTTTGCTTCCCCCGCATGAGTCCCTCAAAATCTGGGACTTTTATTTTTCCTTCAGCTTCTTAGTACAACCTGTTAGGTGCCATATCTATTGGTCATCAATAATTAGTAAAATTTTTAGTTAATTATATTTCTAAAATAATCATCCTTTCTCTCTCTTCTTCTCTCTCTCCTTCTACTCTCTCTCTCTCCTCTCTCTATCTCTCTCTTACTATACTCTCTCTCTCCTCTTCCACTCTTCATCTCTTCTCTATATCATCTCTATTCTATATCATCTATATATCTCTCTTCTTAACTAGTCTCTCTGTACTTTATACTATATATAAAATTATATTAATTTAACTAAATATATATATTATATAATATAATATATAATATAATTAATATAATATAAAATAATATATTAATATATATATATATATTATATATATATATATAATTATAGATATATTATAATATATATTAATATTTATAAATATTATTATATATGTTATATTATATATAAAAAAAAAAAAATATAATATTAAATATATATATATATATATTAATATAAGTAGTTAATCAATTATCTCTTTGAATTTTCAAAAGTTTTTTTTATTATTTCATTCTACCTCCTTTTCAAAAAAGAGTATTTTCTTTATTATTGTTTCGATATAATTTATCTTTGCAACAAGGTTTAGTAAAAACTCTTAACGTTTTATGAAGTTAGAGTTGCTCAAATTTGGGGAGTTATTTTATGATTCGTGTTTCGAGAGGAGGCTTTGTGGAAAATCCTTCAATAAATTAGACAAAATAAGGTAAATATAAGGTTTCTTTTATTCAGTTTGCCCATGGACAACAGTGGATATATTTTTGATAAGCATGTATATAATTATGCTTATCTTGGATGACACAAATCGAAATTCCTCCAGTTAATGATTCATAATCCTTATGAAAAAATAATGTTTCGCAAGAGAATAAATTATCTTAATGTAAAGAATGAGTTTGATTGGATAACTTTTTAAATTAAGTAATTTATTAGTATTAAATGATTTATTATTGATGTGTCGATTTACTAACATTAGTTTTCATTTGTATCTTTTTTTTTATAGTGAGAGGAGGCCCGGCCTCCTGTGCTTCTCCCGTAAAGATACAATATGATATAATATAATATTATATAATATTTATGGATATATAAATATATATTAAAAAAATATATATTTAATAATTATTTTCTTAATAACCCATAAAAATATTAATAATTATATAAATATATATAAAATATATATTATATAGTTATATATATAGTATAAATATATATATATATATATATATTAATATATATATAATATCAGTGTGAGCGTATCTTGAAGATTAATTAAATTGGCTTTAAGGCAGTCATATATATATATATACTAATATATATTTATATAATATTATATATAATATATAATTATATATATATATATATATATATTAGGCATCCTTCAATACCTTTTGAACTTTTATTGAATAGAATTTTAATAATACAGTAAACTAATAAATTTTCTGAATATCTAGAACAAAAGGATAAAACTAATTATTTTATATATTTCAAAATATAATGATAATATTTTGAAATTTATGGAAACAATAAAAATAAGTAATTAATTTCATAAGTAAATTTGTTACAGATTTAATTTGTATTATATTAATAAGCTAATAGTTATATAATTATATCAAATACTTTATATATTATATAATTGTAGAATTAAATAAACTATTTTTAAACAATTTCCTCTCATACCTCTCTATAATTAAATAACTTTGGAACTACGAAGACTCAAAGATTGAGACTATTCAACATATACAGATAGTTATAAACAACTAGATATATATATATATATATTATATTACCGTTATAAATATTTCTTTTAAGCTAATATATTATATAATTATTATTTCAATACAATAACTCTAAAATAGAAAAAAACGGTATAATTAATATATATATTAGATTTTATATATATATGCTGATTTTTGTAGAGGTTTATTATGTATTTCTTTGAATTATTACAGCAAAAATATTATTTTTTTCAATTCCAGATCTTCTACAAAAAACATTTACTATATTTTTAGACATACAGGGAAAAAAGGAAAATACGATGCTTTGAGACTATGACTAGGTGTTTCTCAAATTTTAATGTGCGGCGAAAATTATTATGTTATAAAAATTAATATAATAAAACAAAAAAAAAAAAATATAATAATTAAAATAAAAAAAAAATAAAAAGAAATAAATAAACTACTCTAATAGCATTTACAGCGAATTTAGGTAATTACGCTATGGCTTTATGGAATATTTCCTTGTGTAAAATTTTAGCGTCGAGAGGTTAAATGAAAAATAGAATAAACAATATATTATTAATTAAAATTAAATATTTGGCTTATTTTTATTTTTATGGAGAGCAGGTGGGACCTATAATATATGTTTCTCTTCTTTTAACAATTTAGATGGTAATATATAAAGGAAACACGGACAAAATGTAGGGAGGCTTCGTGAAGCCGACGGGGTATATCACAGAGGGGGGGACGTTTTCCATACCCCGTTATGGGAGGGGCGAGGTATATCTCCCTCAACGCAGAGACACCCAAAAAAAATAACCAAGAGCGAGAAAAAAAAGTATACCGAAAAGACCCATATACACCGGTAGGTAAGTGTAGTCCTACCCCGTTAGTTCCCCGGATGGCCGAGAGACCCCGGACTCCTGCCATCGGTGTCTTACACAGAGTAGTGGTGAATTATCCCTGGTGGGTATTACTATCCCCATTAATAAAAAAAAAAATACAAAAATTTCAATAGAGATAAAGGTAACTACAGTATCGACAACATAGTTACCTAAATAGCTCTTCTAAAATCAGTTAATTTACTAATTAAATTATTAACAATAATTTTTATATTGTATTTTTATTTAACATTCCATATTGAGTATCAATTTTACCAGATTCCTTTTATTCGTTGTAGCTATTGTAGTTTTGAGATATATTAATTTTTTTTTTTTTTTTTTATTTACATATTTTTCAGCACTAAAATGTTACCAGAATTTCCAACTAAAATTGTATTTTCCTAATTATTTTTTCCACTGTAATCGTTTGTAGTTTTTTGAGATATGAGTTGTAGGTTGTTATAACCATAATTATTAAATATATCTAATATTATATTATTATAATTAATAGTATTAATATAATATTAATATTATATATATTATATATATATATCATAATTGCTTACTGATAGTTGAAATTACACTCTCCTTTAAACTATATATTAATATATTATATATATTATATATAATATATATATATATAGTATATAATATATATATATATATATATATATATTAATTAATTTTATATAATATATATATTTATATTATATTATATAAGTATATAATCAGTGGCGGTATTTTGAAGAGATTATTATAATTTGGGTAGGGCAGCTATATATATATATATATATATATATTAATATTATATATATATTAAATATATATAATATATATATTAATATTAATATATAATATATATATATATATATTATATATATATATATAATATATATATAAATATAAATGATATACTATATAAATTAAAAATACAATATAAATATGTTTAATATGGCTAAATATAATTAATTGATTTATACGCTATCTGTTAATATATTATAAATACTATAGATATATAATAATTAAATTATTAAATTATTCTTATTATTAATTACATAATAATATAAATGCTACTATAAATTTAATTTATATTGGCTTTATAAATTTCACTAGTGAAACTAATCAAATTATTTATATTTATTTTTATGCCAAGATCGAGGTATTATATTCGTCTCAAAATCTCTTAATAAAAACCTACAAGATACGTACTAACAGTGATGTTGAAAGAGTCGACGTAACATTATTCATATATGCATGGAGTATATTTGTCTAGGTCCCTATAAATTTTTGATCAAGTTGACGCGAAAGATAGTAAAAATTAATATATAATTTAAAGAAAAAAAAAAAAAAACAAAAGTAAAAAAAATAAAAAAAAATAAAATAATATAATAAAATATAAAATTAAAACTACTCGAATAAATGCCTTAGACAGCGATTAATAAGAAATAACATATATTTGTTATTGAATATCCTTTGATATAAATGTATATTGGTTTAGCGAAAATTAAATATATAACAAAAAATTATAATAAATTAAAATAAAAATAAATATGGCTATTTTCTCTATCTCGTTTAAGAAGCATCCGGGACCTCCTCACACTCACGCTTCTTTCTTACACCCATTACATAATAATTCTAGTAAAGCGTGTTCACGGTCGAATGTAGTGGGTGCTACGAAGTCACACCGAGAGGGAAACTATCAGTGATTGGGAACTGTTTTTTGTCCATTCACCCCGTAGGGGAAGGGGCGGAGAGTAACCCCCGCGGATCGATACCCAAATACCAGCAGCGAGCGGTGTTAGATTCCATCAGTGTAGAGACCCTCCCCGGAAGGGTGGGAATTAAGTTACACGTAACCATCAGAAATAGTATACTCAGAGTCCTCTGGAAAGGCAAGACGCGTGGAGAGAGACCCTTCGATCTCCTTGGCTACGGAATTAGAGACGCCGTATATATAGATAACATACACCTATGGAGAGGTGTGTAATCATCTTATGATAAAACATTAAATAATTAAATACGTTAAATATTTTTATTATTAGTAATAGTCTATTTATTTGTTTATATATAATCGAGTTATTAGAGCGCAATAATTAAGTGCTCTAAAATAGGCCTCTTCTTCTAATCATATTACTATAACTTATATTTATTATATTACCTCTCACTCTTTTTATATATTTCTCTCCTCTCTACAGTCTTTCCTATTCTTATATATATTCTGGATCTCTTCACATGAGGATCTCTCCCTCTCTCTCATATAAATGTATTCATTTTTCTATTTTTGCTTTTATTTTCTTTTTTTTTTTTTCTCTATTCACGACATAAATCTCATACCTATCTCACGCTCTCATCTGCGGCTGATCCTATTAGCACACATATATTACTTCAACGCCGTGTATCTTTCGGTCGCTGGAGATTGTCGTCTGTATTAAACTCCTCACAAGTTCAGGCTCCACGTGTCAGGCAACTGGAGCACTCTATCATTCTCTCAAGTCTGACGATAGAGCAAGCAATTCAGTCTATATTCTACATCGCAATGCTCCCTGTACATATCATTATCCTCGTGGCAGCTTAGATCTCATGTTGCGGTAATTTCTTCTCTACGTCAGTACCTCTATCCTCGCTCTTAATGGAGCGTTAAAGTGCTATCAAATGCATATAATGCAACATGAGCTCTCATGTTGTATACATGTATTATATATGATTATGTCAACATAAATAATAAAAAAAATAAATTAATTCAAATAGATAGTGTCAATATACTATTTATCTATAACTACACGTAATAACTTAGGAGAATTTAATCATAAGCAACTATGCTGAGTCTACGTTCCATTTGAAAAGGCATTTTTTCAAATAAAAGAAATCTATATCAAGTTGATTTTCTATCTATGAAATCAATACTGTCAACAAATTAATATTAACTTAGAATTAAAGATTTTATAACTCACTATAATAGCACACTGACTATTTAACTGTAAAACACTATCATCTTATTGGAACAACTACTTAAGTTATACACTGAATTTATGCATGCTAGCTTACTCAGTTATGTGAATTGTATACAGTAGTATTGATCCCCATACTTATCTTAGCAAGTACTCTCATTATAGTTGATGCATTCCCTCTTATATTGTGTAAGAGCTAATCGATAGCGATCAAAAATCTCGATCACAAGCGCACTATACATACAACGGAGCAGCAAGGCGATCCACTAGCTACCTATTTAACTACCCATCGAGCACTACCATTACATACTTCTCCCAATATCAGTTCCGTCTCTTCTATTATCTCTCCTTACTCTCTCTTTACTATCGTATACTCCTACTCTCTCTATATCTATTACTTCATTCGTCTATCTCATCTCTATCGTCCAATATCATCTTTTTCACAAAAGTTAACATGATTTCGAATTAATCTTTATTTATCATCTATTCACCGCAGAAATGCACAGATTAATATTTTATTTTTATATATTTTATGATATAGATATAATATATTAATATATTAAATATATATATTAATTATATTATATATAATTATAATATATAAATTTATTAATTTAATAAAAAATATTTTTTTCCGATAAAACTCAAATTTAGATTTATGTGAAAACATCAAAAATTTCTTATTATATTTATTAATATATAGCTGTCTTCAAATCTCATTCTACCGATGTCATTCCATTTCAAAGTTAACCACAAGTCAGTTTGTTCCAACTTTCATCTAATGATCAATGTATGATTCAATGATCTTTCAAACCCTCATTCTGAATTTATATTTACTCACTTCACTGTGGTTCTTTTCTCTATCTTCATTTTCTTCTCTTTCTCTCATGTATTGTTGTCGTTTATTAGCCATGTGCTAAGTGAGGTTTAAAATCTTTTAACGCTATATGTAGCTATTTTGTTAGTTTTTGATATATTAATATATATAATATATATTAATATTTAATATATATTTAATATATATATATTAATTAAAATATATATTATAGTATTAATATATATTATATAATAATTATATACTATATATATATATATATATATATTATAATTATATTATATATTATAATATATATATATTAATAATATATAATATATAATATATTAATATTATTATAATTTTAAGTTTTCTACGCACTAAATTAATTATGTGAACCAGCATTATTTCACAGCTTAAATTGTGGACTCAATACTCCTGGTGTTCCCTAGCTGTAGCTATTGTAGTTTTTTGATATATTGAGGAATGGAATTGAAGAAATTTTTTTTGCTGTTAATAAGAGCGAGTACGGACAATTTCGCTTTATCTGGCAAGGTCCGTGGCGTTTCGAATTAACCCTTAAGTTTCAGTAGATCTACTAGTAGAAGATATATTTTTAACCTATGAGAGGAAAGTCCCCTTCTTTTGAAATTAAGGCTATGCCCGTTTGAGGTGTGAACTTAAATTATAAAATATTAATAATATTAGATATAGTATATAATAATATATATATATTATATAATATATATAATAATATATATATATATATATATTATATTATATATATATTAATATATTAATTAATATATATATATATATATATATATATATTATATATATTAATATATATATATATATATTAATATTTTAGTAAATTTATCTATATATTTATAAATTATATATAATATTATATTAAATAATATATATATTTTATATATATATATAATATAATTTATATTAATGCCAGTTCTCATAAAAGAGTTCAACAAGTCCATAATCTCCAATAAACTACAAACTAGCGTACCGGGAAAAGTAAATCATTGCTGGAATTACCCTAGGCAAAATATTACCGAGATAAGACTGTAAAATAAAAAAAAAAACTTAAAAAAAAAAAAAAAAAAAAAAAAAAAAAAAATTCATCTCGACCATATTACTAATAGGCTTTACACAGAGAAGTTAAAAAATGCACCCTTGGTTATCCTTTCAAAATTGTGTAGATTAGAGAAAATGTAAAAAAAAAATAAAAAATAATAAACATAAAAATTGGTTATTTTTTTTGATATGGTGCTGGTAACATAGTATATATATATATATATTATATATATAATTAATTATAATTAATATATAATATATATATAGATATATATATATATATATATATATATATATATATTAATATATATATATATATATTATTAATATATATATATATATATATTAAATATATATATATATTTAATATAATGTATATTTTTTAACATATAGTAAGCTCAAAGTAAGTGAATAAGAGGAAGGAAAATCACCAATAAGGTAAGTAAGGTGAGAGTACTAGAGTTACTAATTGACGCATGACTATATACGTCGAATCAATAATTAGTACCTTTCGTTATATATTTTGATTTATTATTTCAGATTAGTGGTCTCAGAACGGCATATATACACCACCGACCAACCATATTGAAGCTCCGCGAGTGCTCGAAAGTCCGTACGGGAACGGCAAGCACAGGAGAAAGAGAACGCCATTATTATACCAAGTATAGCCCAGGAAAGCAGAAGCAGCGCAGGCGGATTGTGAACCTCCGACGCCGACGAAAGGCCATCTCTATGAGATAACTCGATACAAGGAACAAGAAGGGAAAGCGTGGAGATCCATGAGATGACACGATGGAAGGAGCCTCATACCGCCAGAGGAGTAGTCCGGGGGAAAAGTACTTTAGATAGTCGTAGCTACCATCATCAAGTAGGTCCCACCGGAGCAATTAGCCGAGTATAGACCCCGACTGCGCTGTCAAGGTTTGAGGTGCGGAAGTATTACAGACCCTGTGGGCGTGTTACATTTCTTTTTAGTTTATAATAAAACGACATATATGAGACTTAATAAAGAAAGAGTATTCGCGTCGTCTTATTTTACCGAGACACTGTGAAGCGCGAATAAAAGGAGTCTCTAAATAGGCTCTGCATATTCAATCATGAACTATAAATTCTAGTATATAACAGATAATATATTGATGTTAATTTTTATGATGTGGTTTTTGAATCTAGAGCATGACTACGATAAAGCCTATCTACAATCTCATGTACAAGGGATCTTCAATTATCACACTTTCATTCCATAATTTATGCCATGTCTGAGCTAGTGGTGTAGTTTTGAGATATTTCGCATCCCGCCGGACTTAAAAGTGGCTACCAGCACATTAGTCTCTCCGTCAAATGGTTTCTATCCTACATCCCCTCAGAATTTCCCTATGTCCACACCCGATCGGAGTACAGCTGTTCATGACTAGGTTATTGAGAGATGATGGATTCGTATGAGGCTCTACTCTAGAGGAGAGGAGAACGTAGCCAAGCAGAGATGAGGTGTAATATGCCGTGAATCGTCTTCAATATATAGTGATAGAATTTAGAGATGAAATAAATAAATTGCCTAGTTACCGAAGAAATTAGCCTTTTCAGTAGGGAGAGTTAGCTAAAGAACCGTCAGAGCGAATAAGTGGAGGAAAGGCAGATTACAAAAATGTTAATTAAGATGTTTTTTAGGCAATAGAGGTGACCAGTAATTTATTTATCAAGTAGGATAGAGTATCCCTAAAATTATAGGTTGTATATCGCACTATTACTTTTTTAGTGATAAACGCGACTTAGCTCATGTCTAGATATAATATAACAGTACACCTCAATTACAACGATTCATGAGTACTAGAATGGATAATTATTAAGAGTTTAGATAGTAGTATAGTAGAATCACTAGAATGATTCTTTTTCTCTACATTCGCCCGATACGCAATTGTATCTCCCTCATACTGTAATGGAGCGTATAAACATTATTCTCTCTACCTAACACTAACGTATATTTATGTTATTATGTAAGTTGTAAATATTATGTAATTATATTTAGTTGTTAAGAATATGATTAATATTAGAATATCACCTGCATTTCATATTAACATTTCGTAATTATGTATTTATTTAACTCCATATTGCAATTTTTATTTCAACCATTTATTTCATTATATGATTCAGTTATGTAATGCGTATGCATTTAACTCTCACCCTGTTAGTCAAAGTTCAAGAATTTACTAACTTTATTATTCCATAGCATTTATATGTCTTATTGATCTAATATGAGTATATATAACGCCACATATATACTCATTACTCCCCCTCTTCCTCTCAATAATTATTATATATTAAATATTTAAATTATAATAATAATAATAATAATAATTAATTAAAGTACTGATCAAAGATTTAAGAATTAGATTATTGTGGCACCTTACACAATTTGAGGAAAGGAGATACTAATAATAATAATAATAATGAGAGGTGAGAGTGAAATGAGAATAAGTAATAAAATAATAATAATAAACCATAATAATAATAATAAATAATAATAATAATATAATAATAATAATATGACTCAATGAGAGTAATAATAATAATAATAAGTATGAATAAATAATAAAATATCATTATTATAATCAAATTAAATATAAATAGATACACAAGAGGACAATGCATAATCTTGTGTTCTGACTAGTTACAATATTTAGAAGATTTTTATCTACTTTTATATTTATTAGTAGAAAAAAAAATGAGATAAGCTCTGTCCATAGTTTAATAAAATGGAAAGGCCACTGGTCTCAGGCTTCCTCCTGCTGGAGACCTATATTTTCTCAAAGTGAACAGATGTACAAGAAAAAGGTTAGCGGTGACTATACTAAATCCCTATTATGCACGTTTTTAAATAATTTGTGTAAAGTGTATATCTCCACATATTAGATATAACACAATAGCTACTTAGGTCTCAGTGTATATCGTAAATAAATGATTGAGTATTTTAATAACCAAATGCAAGAATTCAAGACTTAAAAACCGTAGAGCTGTTTTGTGTGCCATGTCTTTTCTCGATACGCTAAGTAGAAACTCTGTCGTTGAGCATCTAAAGTATGAGAGTGAAGCCCCAATATACAGCATCAGTTGTAATACCGTACGTATTATGAAAATCCCTATTAAAATGATATAAGTAGAATCTCAGCCTTTGGATGGTGAGAAGATATAAGTAACTTATTTTTCATGAGATATATAAGTAGTAAAGAATTATTCAAAAAGGTAAGTGAAAATATATCATGTTCCGTTTTAAGGGGACAGTAGCAGCAAACACAATTAAATATAATTATATGAGCTTAGTAGTAGTTTAGGGAGAAAGATTTTAATAGCCATAGTGAAATCATCGTAATAGTATAGATAATTTCAATGATTCTCAGAGACGTGTTCTTGACAGTAGTGATATAATAAGTGTTTAATTGTTATAGATTATATCATATTCTAGGTGCAATAATAATAAACTATCACCATATTTATTATTAACGTCGATAATTAATATAGAAATAAAAGCTAATAGTGATTGGATATTATAAGTTTTATTTATGTGAGTAAATATAGAATCTACCTGGCTTAAGTTTGAGTATAGGTCTTTACAGATCAGTTTAAATAAAAATGTTTGGTAGAAAGTTAGCGAATATATATAGGTGTATTATATATTCTACAATAATTATTTCGACATGGGATTAATAGTAATAATAGTGTGCTTCAAAAGAGTTTATGAAGTAATAAATAAACCCCCAGGCCTGCGACTACCACTATTCTACTTTAACATTCTATTCTACTTTTGGTATTCCAGTTTCATTTCAATTTTCAAAACAGGTAACACCCACACAATCACACACAACTACTATATATAGTGTACGTTTCGTTATACTCAACTGATTATGGCCCAAGGCGCTCTCAGACACAGAGGAGATATGTCATACCTCGGTCTGGGCGCATCTAGAGATTTTTATATATTACATACAGTAGAGAGAAGAAAACCTCCGACTCTCTGACTACGCCGATTAACAAGCGAAGCTTATAGAAAAACAATCAACTCATCTAAGCCGAGAACACAGACTAGCGACTCGAAAAAACGAAAATTTCCAAATTAATACTTATAGTTCATGTGATAAACACAGTATAAAATTACAATAAAAAGTAGTTTATGATATTTTATTTTTTTTTATAAATTTAGTTTCTTTTTTTTTCACTTTTCATAATTAAAATTTTAATAATTTGATTAAGTTTACCATTTAATAATTTATATTTTTATTAAAAAGATTTCACTATTTAATAATATAAGGTAGATAGGAAGGCTAATATCTACCATTCTACCTTATACTCCTATGAAATATATACGCACCATAGAAATAAATAAAAAAAAAAAAATATAAATAAAAAATAAAAATTAAAAAAATAAATAAATTAAATAATAATATAATAAAAATATAAATTTATATTGAGTTATATAAAATGGATAAACTCAAGATGAACTATATATAACATATATACTAATAGAAAGCTAACTAGGCTATAAAGTAATAAATTATATAATAAGTATATTATAAAACTCACTTTAAAAGTTTAATACCCTCCCCTCCACTCACTAACACACACACCACATGACACAACACTCGCCACAGCTTCACCCAAATTACGAACGGGTAAAAAAACTTGAAAAAAACGGATAACAGTAATCTACATTAAAAGTTTTTTAAAAAAAAAGGTTAAAATGACAACATAAGCAGTCTTTAAAATCATTATTTATATTATTGCAGATAAATTATAAATATTTCTAGTGTCGTGTGAATATACTTATCATAATTAAATAATATTTGATTATATAGAGGATCTAAAAACTTATTACAGTTTAAATGTAAACTCAACCATATGTATTACAGTTGTTTAGCATATAAAAAAAATCTATAAGAGTTAACTATCTCTTAGTGTTATAATAGTTCTATTCCATTGCTGAAATGCCTCTTTGTAGAAGCAAGGCCACATATATTCGTCATAGTTATTATGGTTATAATTTAGGATGAAAACCACTTATCTGACTAAGGCAACCACTAAATTAATTATCCAATTCATAAGGTATACTATGAGTCTCCTGAGATTAACTATAGAGAAGGTCAACGAACGAACTCGCCTCCTAAGATTAACAACAGGATACTTCTTATCTTGATAAACAACCTTTAAGTCTAAAACTACTAGGATTAGTGAACACAAAGAGTAGATGGCATAATATGTCATAAAAACAAGACAATCCTCCTTTTCAACTTATTGAAATAATATATTCTGATCTTAAATAGCATATCAATAATTGCAATGGTTTTGATTGTGAGCTGCTCAAGTAGGCGACTGATCTCTGTGGACAGAATATTGATTTGTTTAACCAATGATACAAGAGCTACAAATTCTGGTTGCTATGACCAACGTCGCATGTGTGGCTTCTGATAAAAGCAGACTATCTTATGGAGACTGCATAGGTACATATAAAGATATATAAAGGGTGAAACTCGGAATACCTTTTCTTGTAAAGGTATATAAATACCTCGTTCGAGTAAGCAGAGTACGTATCCATTCGCTCACATAAGTGTTTAGGGACTACCTCAAAAACCTTGAAATTTGTACAGTAGATAAGATTTAGTAAAATAATTCTATTTATAGTGTATAAAGTAAACTTTTTTCATTAATTAAAGGTTAACCTTTCGTCGCAAGCCGAGATTTTAACAGTGTCGTATATTATCACCAGATAGGTAATGTGTGAAATAAGCTACCTCCCTATAATAAATACCATTTGGGAATAAAATATGTCATACTATATATCGATAATCAAAGGGATGCTATAGGATGAAATATAGAAAAGGGCCGATCACCCATACGACGTCATAGCACATTTGGAGGGCATGGAGAGCGAAACTTATACGAGCTACAGAGATAGCGCAGGAGAACCGACACGTGAGTAGTCTTAAGGTAGAAAAACTGCATTTCTACCATTACTCAAGGTAAGTCCTATATATATTTATTATAATATTTAAAATTTATCTTATTTTCAATATTTATAATATATTTAATATTCAAAAACATTTTATTTATATTATACAGTTTCAAATTTTTATTATATTTATGTTGTATATTATATTTGCTTAAAAATATTTTGTTTTTACTAAAAATTTTTTATTATAATAAAAAAAACTAAATAGTGTTATGAAAGACCTATATATATTAAACCTCTCAGAGTATATAACAATATAATATATTACATTACTCAACTCGATACACCCCAGTTAGCCTTGTGTGTGTGTCTGTGTCCAGCGCAGCCTGTGATGATTCAGTTTGATCCTATTGGATTCAAGTCATATTTTTTTATTATAAAAAAAGAGAATTTCATGAATCTTACATTGAAATGGTTGTGGTTTAAGAAATGTAGGTGTGTTGTGAGCGTTGTCATGTGAGATGGGTTTGTAGTACGAAAAGTACATATGTGGACAAGGCAAGCATTACAATTTAGCAATCCAGTGTATGCCCAAATTAAACGTATTTTACAAAAGTACTTTTTAATTTATAATGTTCTATATATACAACGAGATTAAATGGTATGCACCAAATTTCAGCTATTTAAAAATTATATATATATTTGGTTTATGCAAATAACAAAAAATAAAATCTCCATCCATACCATTTACAACAAACACGCATACACACCACACCCACCCCCCGCCGCGGCTCGCGAGCGCCTTAAATACAATTTTTCTATTGTGTGTGTGTGTCGGTGTGTGTTGTGTGTGTTGTGTGTGTGTGTGTGCGTGGTGTGCTGTGTGTGTGTGTGTAGCTGTGTGCGCGCGCTTAGCTCTAAAACAATAGACTGCATAATTGAATGACATGTGTGCAAGCTAATTAAAGCTTAATCATTTTGTACTCACGGAGAAATTAACCTTTGAGCAGCAATTTTGACCAAGACACAAAATGTCGTCTTACGCTTTACCAACAAACATCCAATTTTAAAACTTGCTGCTAATTTAACTAAATTATTTCATGCCATATCATTTATGTTAGAATTAAGATATATATTATATATATATATATATATATATTATATATATATATATATATATATATATATATATATATATATATATATATATATATAATATATATATATATATATATATATATATATATATATATATATATATATATATTATGGATTCATGTCGGTTATTTATATATATATATATATATTATTTATATATATAATATATATATATATATTATATATATAATTATATATATATATATAATATATATATATATATATATATATATATATATAATATATATATATATATATATATATATATAGGCTCATGTCGGTTATTATGCCTCCACATCCATTATACAACGATTGTATTGGCGATTCGAACACCAATTACATTAAAAGCAAATAGAACTGTGTAGAGTTCAAAATTTAAACTATAGTAATATAAAAGAAATGTCCTCACACCTTTTATAAAAGATATATTAAAAAAAATTAAATCTATGTAAACTAACGTTAATTCAACATAACTTACTTAACGTATCATAACCGTTACTTGACAAAATTTTATTTATATAAATTATAATCAATTGATATAAGATTGTCTCATATATGATTGAAAATGATCAAGTAACATAAATAAACTAAATATTGTACGGAATATTTACTAGTGCTACGTTACATTGTGACGCGTGTCTACTAACCCATGATTTACTATTTTTTATTCGAAATTAATCGATTAAATGTTAAATATAATATATATATTGAACTTTAAGCTATATATAGGTTCTTCATGTCTACTCTTATAGGACCATTATGGTGTAAGTTCTATTTGAGTATGTATATTGAGTATATTCGCATTATCGTACTAATTATCTAAATAGCTTTTTTAGACATGGAGTGCATTATTATGGTGTCTTATAGTCTGTTCGGGCTACTCGCTAAGCTACTCTTCCTTTGTGATTCTCCTTTCGCTTTGACTTTACTCATGAGTGTATCTTATTGATATATTAGCATTTCGAGGATCGATTCGACACTATTTGTGCATGCCGTTTTTTAGTGAACTATATAAATAAAATGTATAAACCTCTTTTCCTCCGTATTCTTATTAACAATGTGGTGTTATCACTCAAGAGAGTTCTGTGTGAGCAATTACTCATCCTCCAACTTGTGATGTGCCTACTTTGTCGCCTCAACTGATCTTAGCTGCAACTGGTCATAACTCTCCTGTATATGCATCTACATATGCGATGATCTATACAACTCTTCGCTATCTTCTGCACACTAGGATCGAACCCCGGCCTGCCCCGTTCTGACTGCCGACTCCGGTTGCTCACGTCCCCTCCGATCCTGTGTTCTAGAGTGGTGCCCACCTCTCGTCTAGGCGATAGACCTTTCCGATTCAATTTTTGCGCGCATCTGGTGAGTCCTGAGATGAATTTCTCAGTTGTAGTTATACCTGACAAATCTTGTGAAATTCAACTCTTTGGAAATATTCAACTTCTTCAATATCTCCTTCTCTAAAAACCATCATCACAACTTTTTACCTATTTCCCTTCGATCGGACTCCAAATGTCTTTAACCTATGTATAAACATACATCTAAACTTTTAAATCCATATAATAGATGAATTGTCTTGGAGACCTCATATCACATCGGTTTGCTAAAATGACTCAAGATATAGTAGGAAATCTAGTTCAGATTGTGACGAGTGAATTTTTTCTTCTAGCTCAGATTTAACTCCAGTTATATTATAAGGGAGGTCATAAATCTCGCCCCTGTATATAGGAATGCGTATGTTCTTCACATTTGGGTTAACGTTTTATGGATCCACGGTTACCAACCCTCCTTTAGGATAGAGTTATGAGCTAAGGCTTAAAGATTGAGTCTATTATAAACTCTAGTTACACAATACTTTCTGACTTCCTTTACCCTCTTTCTTTGCGACTGCGACATGACGCTGATGCCCATCTCTTTTCTATAGGTATTACAACGGCAGGTGCTCGAGAGAATTGACCTCTTGCATTCCTCCACCACTGCGTCGCCCTCGTAACACAAGAGGTGGCTTGTTCTCTCATGAAAATTGTGTGAATATTGGACACTCAAGGATTACTCGTTGTGGTGCCTCCTTCTTTCCAGCCACATCTGTTTTTGTGGAACTCTTCTTCTTTTTTCCCTGCAATATTCAATTTCCTCTATTTAAGTCCCGTGTCTGCGCCCACCTGAGGGAATTGCGTTAGGCAAGGGGCAGGGTGGGTTTGCTTTCTATTTATTTTAATTTTTGTTTTTCTTTTTTTGTAATTTTTTTGCTTTTGTTTTATTTTTATTTATTTTTATCGTGTAAAAAAAAGATAATGAAGATATTATATATATATATATATATATATATATATATATATATATATAGGATAATATAATATATATATATAAGATATATATAATTATATAATATAATATATATAAGAAAATAGTTCAAACTCTTCTCACTAAAAGCGCGAGCTGTTCTACTATTTTGTTCGATAAACTAAACTATTGTGTGGAAAAATTGACTTTGACTTCTATGGCGACAGGTTAATGACTATTGAAGCCATATATATATATATATATATATATATATATATATATATATTTATATATATATAATATATAATATATATATATATAATATATAAAATATATATATATATATATAATAGATATATATATATATATATATATATATATTGTTTATATAATTTATAATATATATAATAATATACGAAGACCTCCCGTCCTGGATTAGAGCACCTGGGCCTCAGCTCTGCACGGGGGTATTATAGGGAGCCGAGTGCGCCCTTGGAGCCAAGTACGACCTAGCAGGGAACACGCCACTGCAACGTTTTCAAATTAAGCTCCGCCCCAATTGCGCGTCATTAGAACGCTTTCCAAGTCACGTTAACACGTTCAGCGTCCACCTGCATAATTATAATTAATTAAATATTATTTAATATAAAGAATTGGCAAAGTGTTGCCGTGCAAATAAACACAACAACCAAGGTACGTATCATGGGTGAAATGTAGCATTTAAGATATTATTAAGGCAACAAAAAACATAATAGTAGATAGCCAAGGCCAAAGTAGGCCGGGGCTAGGGTTGAATTTTATAACGAAGCTACAAAGATAGAAGTGCAATAGGCAGATTTTCATAAAAAATTAATGAGTAACAAACTAGTGGTAATATGTAGGATATTATTTTTAGAACAATGAAAGTAGAGCCAAGTAGGTAAGCCTAGGCTAGTCGGCATAGGCTAGGGCTAAAGTTCATAAACCAGCAATAGGCTAGAGAGGAGAAAAAAAAATAGTGGTGCATGTATCTTTGTTAAGTTATAATGCGGTAAATAACAGTTTTGGGATAGACTGTTATTTGTCACATACAACCCAAGGTGGACAGGCAGGCTACATACCAGTTCAATGAGAAGGTGATAGTAGCGCAGAAGGGCAGTAGCCCCAAAGTGTTAAAATTAGGAAAGTAGTATATTTTTTTGTAATAATTCAACAAATGGCAGTCACATAGACTGGCATTTGGGGTATATCAACCAGGGTTGGCAAAAAAAACACTTTTTTGAAAAAGGCCAGTGGGCCCGGGTTTTGTTCGTTTTTTTTCACATAAAACCCACATAAAGTACCCAACCACATAAAACCCGAAAAAAACCGGGGGAAATTGTTTTTTTTTTATTTTTCTTTTCCTTTTAAGAAATAACTGCAATTTCATATTAATTTAATTGTTTGTTTTCAGGTTATTATAAGTTTCATTATAAACAGTAATGCCAAAAGGACTCTGGTATTCCGGATGAAAAAAAAACTAGGAAATGAATGGACTGAAGTTCTGAATGTCTAAGGCACCAGCAAAGTAAAATGTAAATATTACAGTGATGCAATTAGCAATAAAATTGAAAGAATAAAAGTGCATCTGAAAAAATCTTGTAAGCGCTTGTCATATTCTGGCAAATCTAGTAAATCAAGTGCTAATACAACCGTTGAAAGTATGGATCTTACAGATGTAGAAGAAAGGGATTCATCTAATTTTCGATGGCTGCAAGACATTCAACAATGAAAACATGGTTATCTGTATCTGACAGATCAAAAACTCAAAAGAAATTGTCTAAATATACCATTAAAATGGCAACTGCACAAAAATAGTATGTTTATGGTGGTTGGGTATGATGCTAAGTACAGAGTGAAAAGGGTTGCACATGTATTTGATGGTATATTGGATATGAATAATCCTAGAGTATGTATGCAAAAGGTGCCTGATGTGAAAAAGAAGAGAGTGAGAGGAATAAGGGTTGGTGATGTGGTCGGTAGTTTGTATTCAGTTCTGATTGTGGGGGGCAGTATGACTGGGGAGCAGTTGAGAGAGAGAATGTGGTGTTTTTGCTGGTGATATTGAGAGGAAAGATTGGATGCATGATGAGATGGTTGAGAAGATACAGTTGCCTGAGGGTTTGAATGAAGTAAGGAGATAAAAGATTGTACGAATGTTGTTGGAAAGGAGGGAAGCGCTAAGCAAAGGCGATGAGGATTTTGGGAGGGCGCAGTTGCCTGAATTCCGTATTGTGTTATCGGAAGATACCCCCATTTACCAGCGACCTCGTCACTTTCCTCTCCCAGTTGCGAATGAGATTGAAGAGCAGTGTGAAGAGTTAGAGCGAATAGGTGTGTTGGAAGAGAGTGTGAGTCCTTGGAATAGTCTGATTGTGGCCTGGCGAAAAACCTGATGGAAGCGTTTGAGGTTGTGTATTGATTATCGTAAGGGTGAATGAAAAGACCGTGAAAGATAGGTTTCCTATGTGTGTAGTGCAGGAATTGTGTGTATAGTATGTAGTGGATGAAAGGTCTTTACGGAAAAAAGGGATCTGCGTGAGTGTATATTATTCAGAATGCCAGTGGGAAGAGAATAGTAGGTGTGTGACTGCTTTTTCAATTGCTAAGCGGCATTACCAGTTTCGGAACTTGAGCTTTGGGTTGGCCAATGCTCCGGCAGCTTTTCAGAGAGCAATGAATGTGGTTATGAATGATTTTCCCAGTAAGAATGTGATGGTGTTTATAGATGATATATTAGTGATGACTGAGACTTTCCCTGAGCATTTGAAGTTAGTGAATATGTGTTGAAAAAACTGGAGAATGTAGGCATAAAAGTGAAAGTTGAAAAATGTGAATGGTTTGCGAGTGAGGTTGAATTTCTAGGACATAAGGTTAGTGCGACTGGGTTGAAGAAAGCGGAGAAGTTTGTTGAAAAAGTTAGGAATTTTCCTAGACCTAGGAATGTTAGAGAGCTGAGGGGATTTTTAGGTTTGGTAGAGTTTGGAAGGAAGTTTATGAAAGATTGTTCTGGTGTGATGAAACCTTTGACTGAATGGACTGGTAAAAAGAAGAGTACGATTGTAAAGTGGAATGATAGAATGAATGATGCATTTGAAAAGTTGAAAACAGAAGTTGCGAAAGATGTAGAGTTAGCATACCCTGATTACAGTGAGGATGCTAAGCCACTGGAAGTGTATACGGATGCAAGTGGATATTGTATGGGAGGTTGTTTGATGCAAGAACAGGTAATTGATGGGATTGAAAGAAAACGAGTGATTGCATAGGTTTCGAAAGCGTTTAGTATGACGGAGCGAAAGTATTCTAGGATTGAAAGAGAGTTGGCTGCTTTGAGGTTTTGTCTGAAATCGTTGCGTCCGTTTTTGTATGTGATTAAGTTTGTAGTGCGAACGGACCATCAACCCTTAGTGTATTTGCAGAGAATGAGGACAGTTGATAGTAGGCTTGCGAGAACTCTGGAAGATTTGAGTGATTTCGATTATGTGGTTGAGTATGTGCCGGGTGAAAGGAACGAGATTGCTGATTTGATGTTGAGAATACCAGGGAGTGAAAGTTTGAATAAAACGTTGGTGATAGATCCTGAGTATTTGCCTAAGGGATTAATGAAAGGGAAAGAAAGTCGAGGTGGAGGTGATTCTATATTCGAAAGCGTGTTGTACGGTTTACAGGATCTAGCCAAGGATCGGTTGGTTTTGAGAGTGCCTGAGAGTATAGAAGAATTAGGGAGGGAAGTTATGACTGAGTTGTGTAAGAAACCTGAGCAGATAGGAGTTAAGAAGGTGCGACAGTATGTAAGAGAGTTAAAGACCATAGTGTAATGGAGTGTTTGATTCGTGCAAGAGGCAGTGTGGTTGTTGTGAGTAGAACTGTTTAGATTAGTTGTGTGTGTGACATTAGTGTGGGGAACGACCGAATTCTATAGGAGAAATGAGGGGATTGACTGGAATCAGTGTAGGGAGTTGGCATTTACAGTGTTTGAGTGGGGTACATTATAATTGGGTAATAGAGAAAAAGAGTTATGATAGGAAGTATGTTTTGGAAAAGGGAGTAGTAGATTGTGTAATTGAGGATGATGAGAATGCGAAAATGATTTGTCCTGGGGAGATTGAAGAGGTAGTGTATTGCGAACATGGGATGAGTGGTAGAATGGCAGTGAGAGTAAGTGGATGCGTAAGGTATATTGGGGTTGATGACACTGGTCTCAGAATTTCTTTGGTGAATGCGCAGTCGGTAGAGAGCTTGAGCAAACTGACGTGGCAGATTACTAGGAGAATACAAGTGTAAAGATAAAGGGGATGAGGCAGGAAAAATGAGTGGTTTGCGGAAGAGGTTTTGTTAAAAAGTAGAGATAGTTGTTAGAGAGAGGTTGGACATAGGTTTGTTTGTCTTGATGAAGAACGAATGGCCATAGTGTTTTTTTGGTTTGAATAGAATTTTTGAAAATGAATTGGTTGTGCAGTAGACGTTGGAAATGATAAGATTTAAGTCTGAAAGGGAATCAGGAAATAGTTAGAAGGCAGAAGGGGATGTATGCATGACTAATTTCGTAGGAATGGTAACAGTTGGTGTGGGTGATGAGGAATTGTTGAGTATGAGAGATATCGAAGTGATGCAAGAAGAATGTCCTATGGTATGTGAGTTGAGAAAATGTATTGTTGTAGGTAAGAAGGTGTGTGTGTGGGATCAGTTGATAGACGATTTTAAGGTGTTTGCGAAAATGTTTGTTGTGTGTGAGAATGTGGTGTATTACATTAGGAAAGTACGAGAGGAAGATTTGTATGTACCGGTGTTTTCTGTGGTTGGCAGTGGGGATGGCATTAGGGATTCATCGTAGATATGAACACTTGAAGTTTAAATTGTGGGAATATGTGATGAAAGACGAGAGGTTTAACCCCTGAGTTGCGAAAGATACATGAAGGAGTACGACTACTTTAGTGAAGAGTTCAGAAAGGGAAGTATCAGGAGAAGGAAGTAAAAACCTCCTGTGTTTGAGAATGGATGTGAAGTGGAACCTTTGTGAGTTAGTGTGATTGACTGTGTTTCTTTGCCGGTGACTGCATGTGGGTATGTATGAATGGTAAGTTGATAGGTAGATCATAAGAGTAAGTTTGCGTATGCAGTGCCTGTGAAGAATAAGACTAGTGCGAATGTAGCTAAGGTAGTGAGAGAAGCTTTGTTGCCGATGTGTGCATGTAAACCGAAGCGAATGTTGAGTGATAATGGACCGGAGTTTGTGGGACAGGCGTTTGAGCAGATGTTGAGTGATTGGGGGATTGAACATGTGCGGACTACTCCGTATATGCCTAGTTTGAATGGTTTGGCTGAAAGAACAGTACGAACGTTGAGTGAAATGTTATGAATGATGAGTGAGCGAGAGAATGAATGGGATTATTGGATAGGAAAAGTGTTGTGGGCATATAATATGACTGTGCATAGGGCTACTGGTATGCCTCCATGTATGTATGTGATGAATTTTGAGAAATTTGTTAAACCTAGGTTAGGGTTGCCTGAAAGTGATAGGGATGATTGGAGAAAAGGGAGTCTAAATTTTGAAGTAGGGGATAAGGTTTTGAAAGAGGTGATTGAAAAGGGCCGTTTGAATGTGAGTAAGATGAGAGAAAAGTTTGAAGGGCCTTTTGTCGTGAAAAGAGTGATGTCGAATGGAGTTAGTTATGTGCTTGAGAATGAGACAGATGGTAGAGTGAGTGAGTTTAGAGCGCATCAGATGCAGTTGAGGCTGTGGAGGGAGCCACCTGGATATTTGAAGGCTCACCCATTGTATAAGTTTTGGATGAATGACATTGAAATGAATGAGAATGTGGAAGGAGTGAATGATTTGTGGTTACAAGGTAAAGAGTTGGTTTTAATAGAAAAACGCAGGATGAAAAAATGTAAGAGAACAAGTAAAGCTATTAAGACTGATAGAGTAAAAGGATTATTTGATGAGGATGATGAGAGTGAGAATTATATTTCAGGGTTTTGGTGAGATAGTGGAAATGGTGTGCAGAGTTTGAATCAGACCTATACGTTATGTAAGTTTCCGTTGGAAGAGAGTGAAAGTGTGTTAGCAGGATTAAGAGATGTTAGGAGAGGTGACTCCTGCACTCGTGCTACTCGTGCTCAGCACGAGTTAACATTATAGAAACGATCTATTTTATCAAATTTTATAATGTTATGATAAAATTCTATTATTTTTTTGCGAAAGTTGGTCAAATGATAAAATTATTACATAATAAATATAAAAGATTATGCAAAATTAAAACGAAAAAGGTAAGAATAACCGCTATTAAATAACGCAGCTTTTATAATCATTAAGAATGGCACCTGCCTATAATTAAAATGCCCATATCGAATTGCGGAGACGTCTGTTGAATTTAGAGTGAATTTAAATATTAAAGTTAATCATGGAACAACTTTAGAAAACGATAAATAAAGAAAAACGATTTAAAAGGAAGAACTCCAGTATTTAATATATATATATATATATATATATATATATATATATATATATATATATATATATATATATATATATATATATATATATACTATATATATATATATATATATATATATATATATATATAGAGAGAGAGAGAGAGAGAGATAGAGAGAGCAACGAGTATAAAAAGTTACTGGAGTCCACCGATGAATATATATATATATATGATATATTAATATAATATTATATAATATATATATATATATATATATATATATATATATATTATATAATATATATAATATATATATATATATATATATATATATATATATATATATATATATATATATGTATAATATATATACTATTATATATTATATATATATATATATATATATATATATACTATAATATATATATATATATATATATATATATATAGTATATATATATAATATATATATATATATATATATATATTTCATGGTAGCTTAGTGTGATCAAGCGTGTTTGTTTTGGATATATAATTATTATAGGATACTAACAATAAATTTCAGTGAATAAACAGGATCAAAAAATTTTTAAATACAATTGAAACTAATGTATTTAATTTACTAGCGGTACTTTTTTTTACGCATCGACGGCGTTGGCAGTGCCCAGAACAACACAGCAACATCTCTGGATATTTTCTGTAGTGCAAAAATCTTCCCGAAAAAGAGAAAACGTTGTTACGGCCCAAATAGATCTAGTAAGTTAGTTCAAAGATTACTGCTTCGTCGATCCAAAGTAAGCGGTTAGGTTGAGTTTTACGCATCTCGATCATATAGATTAGTTGCAGTTTACTGCTCTCTAAGTTCAGGTTATGATATGTTTTGTTATGTATACAGAATCTATATATGAAAAAAAAAAAAACAACACGGAATGTATTTAACCGACCAACATTATTTTTTACGTTACCTTAAATTCTTTCACGTATTAGCACTAAAATCGCGTTTTCTTCTCATGCAAAAAATGAAGCGTTGATGCTATATTAGAATTTTAATATTTTCATTCATTTCGTATCATTCTCGTTCACATCTTAATATTTAGCTAGTATCATACAGCTAGTAAATAGAAAAAAAAAAACTTATTATCTAAATAAAAACATTGAAAGGTCATATATATATTTATATAAAAATATATATAATATATATATATATATATATATATATATATATATATATATATATATATATATATATATATGTTGTGTGTGTGTATGGAGAGTGTTGTGTGAGTGTGTGTCGCCGTCTGTGTTGTGTGTGTGTGTGTGTGTATGCTCCGCTCCTCCTATAGAAGAGGGCCATCCTGAGGTATTGTGCACCATAGCAGGCCGGTCCCATAGATTCCGCCAGACCAAGTGCTATCAAAGTTACGTTCCTATGTCAGTTAAGTGCGAGCATTAACAGAGGTGTGATGTTAGTCATTTGTTGGGAGGGACATCATGACGTATGGGAAGGAGCCATTGTTGAGAATCTATGTTAAATCTTGAAGGAACGATGTGCCTCAGAACAAAGTTTCGGGACCAGCACCCACTCCTGGTTGACGGTTCAAGATTGATTCAGTGGAGATATTTCGGTAGTATAACGAGATAGCAGTATGATTTTTTGGATGCTTTTGAGAGATCGTCCTATGAGTTAAAGTGTGGATGTGAAGTGGTAAACTGACAGCCAAAATGTTGCAAGGCAATTTGCCATGCAATGTTGCAGAAATGTTGTAAGAACCATTTTGCAACATTGTTTTTCAAGTTGACGTTCAAGCGTCAGTTTTTAGGTCGGTAGACCGAATTTAAGGTCTGAAGACCGTTTTGGAGGTTTAGTCTCCCAAAAGGGGGCGGAACCCCCCAAAGGTTTTTTTTTGGTTCCTAAGAGTTTAAATCGATGCGGTAGACATTTTTATGGCGTTCAATCGAGTTTATCATGTTGCTATTGACCCTTATATAGACGTTTTAAATCGTCTTTCTACCTGCTCTGGTTTACTCATTACATTGAAAAATATATATAATCGATAGAAAATCATTACTATAATTAACATTCGATTAATCGTTGGAGTATTCCTTCGTTTTGACTTTGTGTTTCCTACTTTATGATGAATAGGAAGGATTAGAGCTACGTTATGCAACTTTGCTATCATGCGGCTTATTGAGTTAAACTGATCACAGCTGAGTTTGGGGTGACCCTAGGTCACCCTAAGTGGGTGCTGCCCCCTTAGCCGCCGAAGGTTGTCAAATTTCGTCCGTAAAGAACCATGTAGCTGTAAGGTAACGGGCGAAGAATTTGGATGTGAGCGATATGATGACGTTATCTCGTCGGGAGACAGATTACCGTCCCCTCTGCGTCCCCAGCGTAAGGGGACGCTGCCCTTCTAAAAATTAAAATGATCGTGGAAGGCTGAAACTGGGCGAAAGGATTCGGAGTCGGAGACGGAGTTGGAGTCGGATTTGGCTTCGGATTCCAGAGACCCCCCCCCCCGGAGGGGTCCCCAGTTGAAATAAAAGAAGAAATGCCTGGAATGCAAAACAGAGGAAGAAGAAGAAAGAGAAGAAGGAGAAGGAAAGAGGAGGATGAGGAAGGAGTCTAGAAAAATTCTGAGTTGTACCGACACCGTGCTGGAGCCGGTGCGGTACCGAGTTAGTAAACATTCGTTTAATAATATAATATCATTACTGTTCACATTACTGCTTCTGTTCTGCGTCAATTGCATTGCATCTTGCAAAGATAACCCGTCTTTCTAGATGTTGAAGACTGACATTTATATTTTTCAAATCTCATTTCTTTTTATAAACGTTTAATAATATTAATTTTTTTTTCCTAAGTGAAACTATGAATAATACTGTATTTTATATATAATATAATGATATATATATATATATATAATATATATATTAATATATATATATATAATATATAATATATTAGTATATATATAATATAATATATATAAATATATATATATATATTATATATATATAGTTATATATTATATATATGTATGCTTTTATCATTCACTTAGTACTTTGTGTTTTAATTTTTTTATTTTTAATTTTTTTTATTTTTAATTATTTTTTATTTTTATTTTTTATTTAAATTTATTTTTCTAACTTTATTTTTTTATTTTACATTTTTACTTTGTGTATAATTTTTTTTTTTATTTTAATTTTTTTTAATTTTTTTATTTTTTTTATTTTTTTTATTTTATTTTAAATTTATTTTCAAAAATTTATTTTTGAAAAAATACTAGATTTTTGGCGCTCTCTTTACCATTTTCTATTTTTATTTTAATTTTTTTTTATTTAATTTTTTTTTTATTTAAATTTATTTTTCTAACTTTATTTTTTTATAAGCTTAATTTTTTTATTTTATTTTTTTATAAGTTTTATTTTACATTTATACTTTGTGTTTAATTTTTTTATTTTAATTTCTTTTTATTTTTAACTTTTTTTTTTTTTTTTTTTTTTTTTTTTTAAATTTATTTTTAACTTTATTTTTTATAAGTTTAATTATTTTTTTTTATTTTTTTTTTTTTTTTTAATTTTTATTTGTTTTGTTTTATTGTATTTTTGTTTTATATGCTTTAATTATTTTGTTTTTTATTAAAAAAAAAATTATGCTCTTTCATATTTAAAACGTAAATATTTACGTTTTAACATCCCTATGCAGTAAATCAGTAAAATCAGATCACCCTCCGCCACTCCATCCCATGATCCATTATCTATTTTATCTATTGAGTCATTGTGTTAGTCCATTGATCTATGATCTATTGATCTATTGATTTAGTTGATCTATTGATCTATTGATTCAAGTCATATTTTGTATAACATAACACAAAAACCTTTTTTTTTTTTTGGGGGGGGTCTTTCGGTCGCATCTCTCTGGGGTGATCTACAAGTAGTGCTTACAGTGCTACCAAATCGCCTCTGTATGATGCGCTCTTGCCAAATCTACCAGTTTTTGAATTGATATTTTCTGAGAAGGGACGGGGGTCGCTGAAAGTATGTGGTGGAGGTGTTATAGTGTGCTATATGTGAATGTATTGCGTAGTTGATCCGTCTCTAAAGTTGTTTGATTGTTTTGGTTGTATCTAGTTTTGTTATATGTTTGTGTTAGTTTGTTGTGTTTGTTTAATACCAATTCTATCTAGCTGTGCGAATGATTCTTTGGTGATATTATGTTATTATTTATGGGTGTTTATAGTGTTATGTGATGAATGTTGTGTATGAATATTACTATATATGTTGAATAAACTTTGTTACGGTGTTTGGGTAGCTTAGTTATAGTTCGTGTGTGCTATGTGTTGGTTATATTGAGTTAATTAGACTATGTTATGTGATATGATGTAGGTATTTTGGTGTGGTGAGTGTAAGTGTGTGGAGACCATGTGGTATTTAGAAATTAAGCATTGATATGTTTGAGAGGATATGGCTTTGATGTAGAGATGTGTATATTGTAGTCAACTGTGTTTTTTAGTTGCTTATGTTGTTTACTTACTTGTTGTTAAGTATGGGAACTTTTTTAATGTTAGCATGTTTTATTCGTGCTAAGTAGTTTGGTTAATTTTGTTCTGTATTATTATATGCTTAGTTCAGATTGTGTTTGCTTTTATGGTTTGGCTTTTTGATAAGTGTGTGAAATAACATGTTTTTTGACAGTTATCTATTGTTAGGATTTTTGTTTTTTTTGTGGTGTTTTGTGGTGGTGTGTTGGTTGTTTTGGGGTGTTGGGGTGTTGGTGTGTTTTTGGTTTTTGGTGTGTTTTGTGTGTTGTTTGTAGGTGTGTTTTTTGTTGTGGGTTTTGAATATATAGTGTGTTTCTGGGTGGATGTGTTAAATAGGGGTGAGTCAGTTGTGTGTGTATTTATTTTATTTCGATGGCTAAATTAGTTTGTAGTGGATATGTGATACTGAATATTAAGTCGTTTTGTGTGTTTATAGATTTATTTTTACTATGTTTATATTTGTGTTGAGAGAGGTGGTTGTTACTGCAATTGATTTTTTTTGTTTTATATAGATTTTTGTTCTATGATCTGTTAGAAGTGTGTTGGGTGAGATGTATTGTGTTACGTTTTGTGTTTATGTCTTATTTATGTACGTTTACGTTGTGTAGATGTTATGTTATTAGATTTGGTTTGGATTAAGTGTCTATCTTGCGGTATTTAAGGTGGGTGGATGGATGTATTTTTTCTGGTTATTGTCTTAAGTTTTGGTTGATGTTTTATGTATTTGTTGATGTCGGTGTGTGGTATCATGTTTGTATGATTTTATTTGAGTCTAGATTGTTGTTGTATTGGCTAATGTTAGCTGTTATAATGTGAAAAACTTTGTACGTAGCATATATTCTCTTCGGTAGTGTGTGGGATGTATTGGCGTGTGTGTGTGTGTGTGTGTGTGTGTGGTTTGTGTGTGTGTGATGTGTGTGTGTTTGTGTGAGATGTGTGAGTTATCTTAGTTATACAATAGTAGGTTTAGGATATATAAATATATTATGTTAATGTAAAATTAAACATTGATATGTTAAAGAACATGGCTATTGAAAAAATAACATAGGTACGGTTTATGTATAGCAATCATGTTAGGTTACTTTTACTGTTGTTAAGTGCTGGAAAACTTATTAAAATGTTTAAGGCTCTCGTGCTCAAGGTATGTTAGTTTGTCGTTGTACATTATATTTAGTCAGGTGATGCATGTTAGCTTATTAATGTGTTATGAAAAAACTTTGTTACCGTTAGATATACCCCTGTGTGTTGTTGTTTTTATGTGTGTGTGTTGTCATTTATTCGAGTCATTACACAATTGTGAGGTTAGGATATTTTGATAAATCTTGGTAAAATTACTATGTTAATGTAAAAATCAACATTTGATATGTTAAAAGATATGTTTGAGAAAGAGGTGAATAGGTTACGTTTTTATGCTGTGGTTATTTACTTTATTTGTTAAAGTGTGGAACTTTTAAGTATCATGTTATTCGTGCTTAAGGTAATGTTAGGTTGTCGTTGTACATTATATGTTTTACTTCAGTTGATGCGTAGTGCGTACTTATAGGTGAAAACTTTGTTTACGTTGAGTGTCAGTATGATGTGTCGTGTGTATCAGTGTAGTAGATATAACGGATTTATGTTATGTTTATCCAAAATTATACTCGAAATGTGACTTGAAACAAAGATCAGATAGATCACAGGATGGGGAAGTGGTTCTGAGAGAGGAGGAGGGGTGCGTTGATTTCTCTGATCTATGCTTTAGGGTGTGTAAAGATGCAAATTTTACGTTATAAAAATGAAAAGCATAAAAAATTTTAGTAAAAGACAAAATGTTTAAAGCAAATAAATAAAAAAAATAAATAAAAAAAATGATGATTAAAAATTTTGTAAATAAATTATAAATTGGGTGAAAAAATTAAAAAGAAAAGAAAAAGTGAAAATGAAACTACAAAAACCAAATAAAACCTAATGAATCTAGTACTGTAAATAAAGAAAACGGATTTTTAATATTAAGAAAACGATTATCTTTGTCGTGTGTGTGTGTTTTTATGTGATGTGTAGGGGTGTGTGTGTGTGGGTGTGTAGGTGTGTGTGTGAGTCTGTGTAGTGTTGTGTGTGTGTGTGTCTTTGTGTGTGTGTTGTTGTTAGTGTAGGTGTGTGTGGTTGTTTGTGTGTGTGTGTGTGTGTTGTTTGGTGTGTTATACGTTATGCATTAGGTTGATAGGTTATGTAAATTATACTTTGAAATTTTTCAAAGAGCTTTTATATACTAAATATATGACTTGAGTCAATATATCAGTAGATCAATAATCAATAGATCAATAGATTGAATAATATGGGAAGGTGTGTGTGTGTGTGTGTGGTGGTTTTGATTGACTGATTTACTGCTTTAGGGTAGGTAAAATGCAAATTTTTTACTTATAAACTGAAAAGCATAAATATTATTAAAATAAAAAGATGGGAAGCAAGATAATATGACAAATAATGATGTAGAATATTTTTTGTGTTATGTTATACCAAAAATATTGACTTGAATATCAATGAGATGGCGAGAGTAGAGTGCATGGATGAGGGTGGTAGGAGGTGATTTGATTTACGATTTAGGGATTTACTGCCTTTAGGGTATGTAAAAACGGTAAATATTTACGTTATAAACATGGAAGTAGATTAATTAAAATCCGAATTTTAAAGCAAATAAAACAAAAATAAATAAAACAAATAAAAAAATTTAAAAAAAAACTTATAATTAAAAAAAAATTAAAATAAAATAAATAAACTTATAAAAAATAAAGTTAAAAAATAAATTTAAAATGAAAAAATTAAAAAAAATTAAAAAAAAAAAAAAAAAAAAAAATATAAAAAGAAATTAAAATGCTTAAAAAAAATTTAACATCAAAGAATAAAAAAAAATAAAAAAAAAAAAAAAAATTAAAAATAAAAAAAAAATTAAAATAAAAAATTAAACTTATAAAAAAATTAAGTTAGAAATATAAATTTAAATAATAAAAAAAAAAAAAAAAAAAAAAAAATTAAAATAAAAATAAAACAAAGTATAAATGTAAAATAAAACTTATAAAAAATTAAGTTTGAAAAATAAATTTAAATAACTAAAATTAAAATAAAAAAATAAAAAAAATTAAAAAAATAAAGTAAAAAAAAAAAAATAAACACAAAGTAAAAATGTAAAATAAAAACAAATAAAAGTTAGAAAAATAAATTTAAATGAAAAAAAAAAATAAAAAAAATAAAAAAAAATTAAAATAATAAAATTAAACACAAAGTATAAATGTGAAATAAAAACTTATTAAAAAAAAAATATATATATGGTATATGCATGTTTCAACTTAGGAAAAAAAAATTATATTAGTTAACGTTTATAAAAAGAAAATGAGATTTGAAAATATAAATGTCAGTCTTCAACATCTAGAAAGACGGGTTATCTTTGCAAGATGCAATGCATTTGACGATATGTACATGTTAGAACAGAAGCAGTAATGTGAACAGTAATGATATTGTATTATTAAACGAATGTTTACTAACTCGGCACTGCACCGGCTCCAGCACCGTGTCGGTACCAACTCAGATTTTTTCTCAGGACTCCTTCCTCCATCCTCCCCTTTTCCTTCCTCCTTTTTCCTTCATCTTTCTTCTTCTTCCTCTGTTTTGCATTCCAGGCATTTCTTCTTTTATTTCAACTGGGGACCCACCTCCGGGGGGGGTCTCTGGAATCCGAAGCCGAAGCCGAATCCGACTCCGAATCCGAATCCTTTCGCCCAGTTTCAGCCTTCCACGATCCTTTTAATTTTTAGAGGGGCAGCGTCCCCCCTTACGTGGGACGCAGAGGGACCTAATCTCGTCTCCGACGAGATTACGTCATCATATAGCTCACATCCAAATTTTAGCCCGTTACGTTAAGCCTAACATGGTTTTCAGGACGAATTTGCCCTTGGCGCTAAGGGGGCAGCACCCACTTAGGGGTGACCTAGGGTCACCAAAACTTGCCTGTGATCAGTTTAACACCTCAATAGCCCATATACAAAGTTTCATAACGATAGCTCTAATCCTTCCTATCGAAAAAGGTGCGATCTGTCAAAACGTATTAATACTACAACGATTAATCGAATGTTTATTATAGTAAGGATTTTCTTTCGATTATATTTTTCAATGTAAAAAAGTCAACCAGAGCAGGTAGAAAGACGATTTAAACGTCGATATAGGGGTAATAAACATCGATAAATCGATTGAAACCATCAAAAATGATCTACCGATCATTTAAAACCTTCTAAGAACCAAAAAGCCCTCCTTTGGGGGGTCTCCGCCCCCTTTTGGGAGACTAAACCTCCGAAAACGGTCTTCCAGACCTTAAATTCGGTCTCACCGACCTTAAAAACCCTGACCTTGACACGTCAACCTTGAAAAACCAAATGTTGCAAAAGTTGCTTGCAACATTTGCAACATTGCAGGCAACATTGCCTTGCAACATTTTAGCTGTCAGTTTACCACCCTATACTACTGATGTGTTTGAAAATAGATATGTCTGAGGTTGGGGGGAAGCGTGTTGTATATGTTAGAATAGTAGTACATGGCTAGTGTTGATTTTTTTTTTTTTTTTTTTTTTTTTTTTTTTTTTTTTTTTTTTTTTGGTGCCTGGGCTGCTGTAATGTTTGGTACAGGGGTTGGCCTATTGAGAGTGTTTTACTGTAAATATTTATTGGCAACCTATCATGTCGAGATGGGCTTTTATAGGAAAATATTTTTTTTTCTTTTGAAATGATGAATGGAGTAGTGAGGAGAAGCCTGTTATTATTTTAGAGCGCTGTTTAACGACCTTTAGATTTTAGATATTGGACTTTGATATTGTCGAGCCCCAGGAGGCATGCATAGTTTAAGATGGAACCGAATATCGCCTTAAAACTACTGATAAAGGAATCTTTGTGGTGCCCAAAATTGTTCCAGTTAATGGCCTTCATCGCATTTAGTTTATTGGAAAATCTCTCTC
>JABUQX010028173.1:50000-77069 GCA_015478945.1 Trachelipus rathkii | reverse complement strand
ACACAACAAAATCCACACATCAAACCAACACACCCAAAAACGCACATCCCCCCAACACCGAACCTACGCACCATAAACCCACAAAACCACACAACAAACAACAGCAAAGAGCCGGAACACAAGCCACCGCCAGACACATCAAACACAACACAACGGCAACGCAAAAAACAACCACCACCCGGCACCCAAAAGACACAAGACAAAAAAAACAAGAAAAACGACATAAAAAACAACAGAAAAAACAAACAAACAACAACAAGGAAAATGAAAAATATTAGCAAAACAAAGAAACAAAAAACGAACAAAGCGCCCACACAAGGCGTAAACCAGCCCAACCACAACCAAAAAGCCGAAATACAAAACCCCAAAAAAGACTCAAAAAGCAAAGGGGACGCGAACCGTCAAATAAAATAAAAAAAAAAGACAAAAACAAAAAACACAACAAAAAACACAAAAAAAAAGAAAAAAGATCAATGCCGATGAGTCATCCGCAAAAGCACGCCAAGCAACATCCAATAAGCGCCGCGACACCAACAAAAAACGACACCAAACAAGAAAGGCACGGGCCCCAAAAAAAACGGCGCAACCAACGCCCCAAAAGCCCAACAGGCAGGCGTGCAACACAAAATCCGCAGCCACAAAAGGCAAACACAAGCAGACTGCAGTCCAACAAAAAACAGAAATACTGCTAGACAATGAAATGATAATACACGCACTCGCGAGCACATGGACAACACAAACACCTCAACCCACCGCAGGCTAAACCCCAACAAAAACAACCACGACCCAAAACGGTGCAAACCGAAGAGACAGAGCCAAAAACCGCAAAGAATCCAGGAAAGAGAAGACATACACATGAACCCCCTACCGACGCACCAAAAACAAAGCAATCCTGCCAGCGCGAGCACGGCAATACCGAACGGCAGCGCAGGTGCTCGAGGGGAACTTTCACTCGCGTACCACCACCCTTTACGACGCCCGCGTAGCACAAGGTGCTGTCGTGTCTGGAATGAGTTGTTTTGTGTGGATATTGGTTACCCCAGGCTAGTTCGCTGCGGTGCTTTCCTTCTTTCCTGCCCCTGCTGTTCTGTGGAATTCTCCTTCCATCTTCTTCGGTTTCCTGCTGAATTTAATCTCTCTTACTTAAAAGCCGGTGTCTGTGCTCAATCTTACTAATTTGTGTTAGTTGGTGAGCTTCTTGAGCGCCGTTATTTACCCACCCACTCATTGCAATACGAAGACCTCCACCACGTGGCTTGTGTTGATACTGTAAAATATATACTATATATATAATATAATATACTAACATTAAAATATGACCTCCATAATAAGCATATAATCATAAACTATATATGTATATAATGTAATATCAAAATATATAACAAATAAACGTATAGTAATAGTTAAGTACATATAAATCAGAATGAATATAACCATAAAAGATAAAACTCTACACTATATAGATATCTCAGGCTGTATAATTATACTTTATTGTAAAGGTTTCCTTAGAAGATATTCAGACTCATAGTGTTAATAAATCAATAATTAAGTTAAAAATACTAAAAATAATACAGACCTCAATAACTTATATCTGGAGCAAGAAGTACAGTAGTAAAGAAGGGAGCTTTTTCGAAACTTGGGACTTGTTGTAGAACTTCATACTACTATAATCAAAGCTATAGATATTGCAAAACCACATACACAGCACACATATATATATATATATTCATAACAGTCTTAGGAATTTAAATTATTTCTATGCCCCATCTATATAAATCAATAACAGCAATCCCATCTAGGGTATCATATATGATATACTAATATACCGCGTAATACTAATAGAAAGACCGAAAAAGCAAATATGCTAAACTATACATATCTACGATATATATAAGATGATATTTATATCAATATTTATAGATAGATATAAATATATATCATGATAACAAAATTGAAACAAAGTTACAGTGATATTATATAAATATACCTAGTTACCTATCGTTATATACCCTGATTCAATAACCTACATATTAACCTACTGATGTATATTAATAAAACACCCATATACGAATAGCTCATATCAAATAATACTACTTGAATAAACCGAAATAAACATAATACATTTGTACGTATAAAGCGCGAGTACATCCAGTGTAAGGTTCAGACCAATTCTTGCGCAATGACTAAAATCAAATGATAGTCGAACAATGAGCGTTACTTGTTTAATTTACTGTAATACTAATCCGTTATCCTTACTGATTAAAATTAAAACTTGGGTCTAGAGCGATCTTTTACACTGTCACTCATTACACTCAAAATAAAAATTGAACGAACTAAATCCTAAATCTCTACAATAATAAAAATGAATAATAAATATTCCTATAATATATGTATTAAATAAGGGCAATAAATACGTTAGGTAGAAATACGTATATAATAATATCCACACGGATATAGAAGTGAAAATACTCACTTATAAATAGTCATAGATATACTATAACTATAATTAGCTATATCAATAACAAACCCGCTATAATGCAGTAATACATAAATGTGCGTAGATAAAGAATGAAGCATAATCATTATCGGTAAAGTGATCCGTATAGCTAATCATAAAAATATAAGCTCTAAGACACTAACATAACTCATAAACATATAACATCAATCTTACATACAAACTACATACGCACACACTACTAAACATCACGCACACCGCTACCACACACGCACACACTCTATACCACACATACATCATAACAATAAAAAGGATTTTAATTTTATTAAAATTTTATTTTATAATATATAAATAAGTAATTATAATTGTATAATATATTGATAAATAATAATATTAATATATATTATAATGATAGAAATCTATATTCTAATATTACCGATAAATATATATATATAATAAAAAAAATATATATAAAATATAGTATAATAATAGATATAATAATAGATAAGATATAATATAGTAAAATAGATATATATTAATAATATAAATAATAGATAATATATATTATATTATATTATATATATACCGTAATAGATATAATAATGAATATACAAGATATGATTATAATTATATAAAAAAAATAAAGTAATATAATATAATATTAATATTATATATTAGATATATTATATAATAAGATATAATATATTAAGTATAATATATATAATACATATATCATATATATATATATATAGTAATAATATAGATATAGAAATATATATAATAATAATATAAATATATATACTATATATATAATATAATAAATATATATAATATTATATTAATATTATAATAATATATATATATGTAATATATATATAATATAAAAGAATACGTATATAAATACGAAGGACATATATAATATGATGAATATAAAAGTAATATTATATAAAATAATATAATAATGTAAAATAAAATATATTATGATATTTAATAATATATATATAGAGAACAGTAGAATTAAAATTACTATAGTAATATTATATAATATAGTATAAACATAATATAACCTTATATAAATATATATCTAAATATAAGTAAATACACACATTTAATATACCCTCATATAGTATATATATTTATATAATTATATATATATATATTTATATAAAATATATATATAATATGTCATATTAGATTATTAATACTAAGTATATATATACTATACTCTCATCCTATATATATATATCTATTAGTATATAATATATATATTCTACACCACCTGTTATATATTATATATTAAGTATAGGTATCAAATATAAAAATAAGTATAATATATATTATATAGTATCTAATTATATGTAATATAATAACAAAATTATATATAATAATAATATATAATAGAACATATATTAATTACAAATAATTATATAACAATATATATTATATATATATATATTAGATGCATATCTATTAATATATATATATAATACATATAATAAATATATTACTATATAATGAACGAATATACTATATCACTCCAATATTAAGTACTAAACTATTCTATATATATAGCGCATAAGTACATTTTATAATATATATACTTATAAAGGGGGGGATAATATTTAAACTAATTAGCGCATACTATCATATATAACAAGATCATATATACGATATACAATTAATAATATAAGTACATAATCTAATATATATAATAATGGAAGATTAAGGGTAAATAGTACAGTGTATACATTACTATATATATATATATATGAAAAGTGTAATTATATACATATACAAACTTCAAACCCTACGAGAAATTGGAAGACCACTAATGATAAATATGGTTGTTAGTATTAGAAATAATACTAATAGCATGTCAAGATTAGGTAAAAAAAATTAAATAAATAAGGTAAAAATATAAAGCAAATCTCTCTCTATAAAATATACAAAGCTATAAAGTTTCATTATTAATAATTACACCTAAATAATATATATAACCTAAAAGTAATAATATATAATATTAATAGATGGGAGCTCTTTGATAATATATATATAATATATATATATATTATTATAGTAGATATATATATTATCTATATATATATTATAGTATTAAACTATTTGCTAAAGAATAATATATTTTCCACTTTGAGCCTATATATCTTTTATGCTCGATCTCACACTCTAATTTGCCGTAAATCTATAATCATAAGCAATTCTCAATAATTTATAAAAATAAAGTAGATTAAATAAATGACTGATATATATATACTTCATCTTTTGTTTTAAAATTTTAAAAAGTGCAACTTTTATAAACAGTAATTTCCTTTGATAAAATTAATAAATTGAAGATATTGAAAATTTGCTAAATATATTTCACTATTCAACCGATTTTTATATTTTCGGAGTAGATGAATTGTACAAGTGACAAAATTTTTAATAAATAACATTAATTCTGCATATCCTGATAACGTTTGCGATTAGTAGGTATCGTTAATTTTAATGACAAAGTTTGAGACGCTCGTCTTCTCAAAAAAAGCTACAAGGTGAGCCACCCACATTGAGTGGCTCGAATCATTGTAACTCTAGCATTTGGAGACTCAGAGCACTTCATTTGTTATGGCTCAGAAAGAGCCACCCAAATTTGACTAGCTCTATCTCAAAAATAGAGCTAAACGATCTTGGTGGTTGCTAAATAAAAGTTTCATGTTAATATCTTATCTATAAAATATACCGAAATTAAAATCTCTATTTAAATATTATTATTTCACATTATTTGGCCAGTACTCTAATGTTGGATTTCAAAATGAAAACTGTTTCAATTTGTTATACATATAGATTTTAGACCATTTTCAAAGTAAGTAGAACTAACGATTCCAAACTTTTTATATTGGGCTTCTTTTTATACTAACTATTGACCATTGCTTAAAATTGTTGGTAAAATGGTTAGTCAAATAGAATGATATATAATATATATGATATATATATATATATATATTATATAATTTTATAACTATATGATTCCTACAACGCTTACTCACTGATAAAGTAGTTAACTATATATTGATAATAGTTAATAAAATAATAGCAATATACATATATATTATATAATAAAATATATATAAATATATATATAGAGAAATAGATTAATAAATATGATATATCTATAGTAATATATATATATATAAATAGAATATATAATAATATATATAGTATATATATATATAAGTAAATAAATATAATTAAATATGAATAATATAGCTTTATGGTTGAATAAGTAATGAAGAAGAAAAGAGATATTTTATATAAGTAAATTAAATATAATAATTGATTATAGAAAATTCTACATAAGATCCGTATAGTATACGACCGTGCTAAAAGACATATAATAGTAAGCTAATAAAAATAAATGAAATACTATTTATTGTAGGAAGAAATAATGATACATAGTACGACAGATATATGAATAAGATATATATAAGAGACATATATAGTAATTAGAATAAGATATATAAATATACCAATATAATATATATATATATATATAGATAGATATATAATAATATAATAAATAATATATATTATAGTATAATATATATAGATTATATAATATATATATATATAATAAGTATATATATATATATAATAGATAGAGAAGATATAATATAATATTAGATATATATAGTATAATATAGATATAATATATAATATAATAGATATATTACAATACATATATTATATATTATAATAATAACGTAATAGGGATATACTATTATCAAAATTATATAGAAATAGTTATTATGTTCATTAGCAATTATCATTATTCTCCTTAAATTTATTAATTATAGATCATCTCATTTAACATTATTTAGTTAATGCTCTTTCCATTAATAACTTATTGCTAATATTAAATTATCTATTATTTATTATTATTATTATTAATTATTATATTATATGATTTTATTTATTATATTTTATTTTATTAATATATTATTATTCATTATTATTCATTATTACTATATTATTAAAAATAATGGCTCCTTTCAGAGTGCTAAAGAATCGCTACTATCCCACTCGGAGAGCTCATTGAGCCTCAATTATTAAACAATGTACAAATAATTATAATAATTTATATGTTGATTTCTAACCATAAAAATTATATTTAAAATCTATTCTTTTTAATTAATTAAAGAAAATAATTAAATTATTTATTTGTGTACGACCAACTTTCATACTGCACAATCTCCAACAATTAACCTGTTTTATAAACACAAAGAGGTAGAGAAGCTACTATAAACTTAATATTATAATATAGAATAATATATACTAATTCAAAATAATAAGGAATAATGGACAAAGAAATATATTATTTACTTTCCTTAGTATATATTAAAAAAGAGAATACCTCTTACAAGTGTACTAAAACTATAGTATTTTGTATAGCGGGTAAAATATATAATCTTATATATTATAATGGACATAGCCTTATTAGGCCTAATATGTCGAAGAGATGTGAAAAAACATAAGTAATTAAATTAAAAACAGTTTTTAAAAGTTTGTGTTCATCTTAACTTGAAATGTTTTATATTATGGAATAGACCGCCAAAGTAAACTCTCTCTACTAAACACATATAATATATCGTATGACTACACATGGCACCAATCACTAGAATAATCGTATAGTATGTCTGGAACGATAGTATCCTCACCCATCGCCTTAGAGTTAACGCCGAACCTACCTACCGGGGATTAGTATAATATATATATAGCCGAGTTTCCAGAATTCTTTTTCTATTATTATCTATATATATATTATATATATATATCATTTCCAATGACTTAAATAGAGATAAAAAATAAAATTAATCATACGTACCTACCTCTAGGAGGTACTATACCGCGTATACACGATGTCCCCACTATATATATTAATAAATAGGTATACTATCATATATATATGATAATATAAATATATAGACTCATAATTATAAATATATATAAGTAGTATATTAATATATATATATATTAATAGACATATATTAATACCAAGTCATAGCTAAATCACCCTCCCTAATTAATATAAAATATATATATCATAAATAAAATTAATAAGGGAAGTAAAATAAAAGTTTCTGACTGAAACCAAAAGTATGTATAACAATAATAGTTAGCCAAAATAATATATTAATTAAGTTATAACTATTGTACCCTAGGAGTCTAATATAGTGATATATATAGATAAATAATTATTATAGTAATTGTCAATAGAAAATATATAATACTACTAAAATATAATGTATATATTGAATCAATAATACAATAGATAAATGAAACATACCTAAGTCAGTATATAAACTAGTATAGTAGTTAGTATATACACGTAAGATAGCGAAAGTATAACGAACCCTGAAACGGTTATCATAATGATAGAATATAAGTAATGAAATAACTAAGTAAATAGTATATGAATATATTATAATATAGCTAACAGTATAATATATAAATGTAAAACCTGAAATAAGGGATAAAAAAAATAAGGTAGGGTATCTGCTTACAAAAGGCTAACGTATATTTATATTTATATTATGTAGGTTAAGTTTACTCATCATAGTTCCTAAGTATATATAGATATAATAACTGTAAGTAAAATAAATAAAAAGATAAATATATAGGTATATATACACGAAATATATAATGAATATTATTATATATAACTATGATATAAAATATAGTAGCGGTAACACGTACGACACATACCGGAGCGTAATAAGTGATATATATACATAATAAATAACTAATAAAAGTATATATATATATATATTTAGTACTATATTTTATATATATATATATATTATTATATATACTAATATAGTATATACTAATAAACTAACTAGATATAATATATAATATATGATACTAAAAATTTCTTGCGGCTTTATATACTAAAAAGGTTAGATAATATAATATATATATATTAAGTAATAATATGTAATGAGAAATCTAATTAAAAAAATACATAAATATGTGCCTATAATAATAATTTTTCAGAAAAATAAAGTCTAATTTATTATATAAATAATAACTTTAGTATTTCTATATATATATATATATTATTTGTATATAGTATATATAACAATTATATTAATATTACTCAGAAAAACGACTCATATAAGGTAAATATACAAATTAAATAATTATATAGTGAGTAACCGTGGCAGATTATATAATAATAAGATATCTCATATAGTAATAGTATAAAAGGAAATACTAAAAATTATAACATCAAAATAAACATAATATATATATCTAAATAGAAATATATTAGTAATATATAAGATATGATAATAATAATAATAGATAGTAATAATATATGATATATATAGTAGTAAATAATATAAATATATATAGTAAAAATTAATAATCTAACAATAGAATAATATATAATAAGTAATATATAGAAGATATATAAGATATATATAGTAATATTAGTATAATATATATAATAATATAATAAGAATATATAAATATAAAGTACAGATATAGTAATAATTATATTATAATATTAGTATAAGTTAAGCTATCTCTAATATATATATGATATACGACTATATATTTAGGTATAAGAAGCGAGAATAGTCATATATAACATAATATCGATATACTCTCTAATGTAGGGAATAAATAACGATATATATTAAATATATAGCAACGATATATAGCACAATTGAATAAAAAAACAATATATATAATATTGTACATAAGCACTCTACTTGGGCATATATAACAAAGATTGCATTAGCATGAAAATTACATGTAAAGTAGAAATATATTTACCAAGCAAGTTTTAAATTATATTATTTCCGTATTTACTTAATAAAATAGTAAGAATAATATATATAATAGTATAATAGATATAATAATTATAATTATATGATAAATATAGTAATATATATATAATATAATTATAGATATACATATATTAAATATATAATATATATAATAAGTAATTAATATATAAAGATGATAAATAAGATATATGAATAAAAAAAAGAAGAAGAATAAGATGAATAAGATATAATATAATAAAATATATCAATAATATAGAATATAATAATATATAAAATATTAAGTAAATATATATAATTTATAAATAGATATATATTTAAATATTAAGATAGAGATATATAATATATTAAAAAAATATATATATATGAAATATAATAGAACTAAAATAATGAAGATAAAATATAGATATATAATATAGAGATATACGAAAAAAACCAGAGCTATAATAAATAACGCAAGGATAAGTATGAGGACATCATTATTCACATCATAAACATAAAAGAAAAGAAAATTATATAATTCTTCAAATTTTTCTTTTTATCTATCAATGAAACTAGGGAAGCCCTTAAAAATACGTATTATAGATAGTTAATCACCAGCAGAGTCTAAAGTACCGGGCGTAATAAAATGGGGGTTGATCAGTAATAACCTCAACCTTCAAATGATTACTCAGTGAGCCACCAAACGAAATGGCAGAAAAGTTATAAGATAATCAGATATATATAATTCTAAGAGTAGGATATATAAATAATATAAAAAAAATTAATATATACTAGAAATAAGTAAATATATTATAGTAAATTTATATAGAAAAAGTAAATATAATATTATATATAGATATATATATTTATTATATATGAATATAGAGTATAATAATAGATAATAGATAATATATCTATAGAATATATGAAATAAGATCGTACGACAGTCAGAAGCTAAAATAATTGTAAAAAAAAAAATAAAGCTAAAATCTCTCATAAAAACTATTTAAAGTAGAGTGTAGAGAAAAGTTGATCAAGAGTCTACGTAGGAATAATAAGGATGTAATAGGATATTGAGATTAATATTATGCAATATAATATATTAAAGAAAAATATATGAGATATTTATAAAGATAATGTATATGTAGTAATAACTTTATTAATATAATATAGTAAATATTATATAAGTAAATATATAGATATAAAGATAAATAATAATAAATAAAGAAAATATAATTATTATAATTATATAGAAGTAATATATAAATATAATAATGATAAAACTTACAGTAAGGGAAGTGAGTTCAAAATAACTCGCTAGGCTCAGACCTAAATACAACTAGAGGCGGTAATAATAGTGTAATGATCAATATCTTAAAAATAGATGAAGTATACATTAGTTAATATTATAACCTGAAGGGGGTATAGTATATAAGAACTACGCTATAATACTAGGTATTACAAAACGGACAGTAGAAATATACGGTGACACGAGGTATGGGTGACCGTACGCATGAGGAGTTAGTGACTCAGACTAAGTGAGAGATATATAGAGCGTACCCAATTTGCTGTCGTTGTAAACAGGTTATATATATATAGCTTATATAAGACTGACGAACTTAGCTACCGTATAATTAACATACGGTAGTGACAAACTAGCGCCCAAGTAACGTGAATGCAAACTAGTTAAGCTAAGCTCAGATGAACTAACAGTAAGTAGTAATACATACTTTTACAACTGCGTCCCAGGGTAACCACAGAGGAATAGTAATAGAACTATAGGCGCGCATACTGAAATATATATCAAAGATACCACTCGACATAAGACCATATAATAGCGATACGTACACAAAGAAATACCACCCTCCATCCACAATACTATTAATATAAAGGGTGTAGTAACTGCTCTCGCAGCAGCGGCCTAATAACGGCAAGAAGGACCCGGGCCCCGGCTATATAGCATGAAGGAGGAAGATATACCGGCGAATATAATGAGTATCAGCCGTAGCGTATAGGGATAAAGAATAGGCTTGAAAGATATAACGGCCGAAGACTAACGTATATTAGAACTGACACTAGTTTTGTCACACCCATCTAAGTGAGGAGGTTAGTCCAAAGTAGCGGCGGGATGCAGGGGAGCCCAGCGGAATAAGCAAATATAACCCACACGTAGACATATAATAACTCATAAGGTATTAATATTTAGCAATAATAGTAAAGTATGTATATCTATAACCACGGTTCAATGAATAACTCCACCTAGAATACTTGACTATAGACTTCAACAAGAACTACATACCTAATCATATACCAATAACTAACATATAATAAAGTATATATAAGTAACTATATATATTTCTATATATATAAGATAATACGCTAAATACGCTATGTATAAAACCTACATGGCACTACGTGCAACACAATACAGTAAAGCTAGTTAAATAATTATTAACCGCATTATTATTACTCTACGAGAACGTGGAGAACGAATATGAGTAAAGATAACAGTGATAGTAAGTAATTAGGATCAAAATGAGCTACGTATACGGGTAGTACCTAATGAGCAAATAGCCTCATCCGTAAATTACTATAAGGATAAAGCACCCGATGTTAATTTATATATATATCAGAAGTAATAAGGATAAATAAAAATATTAAAGATATTATATCAAGAATAGAATATATAATTTTTTGTCTCAGAGAAGAATAAAGTATATATAATAATATAAGATAGATAGAGATATGAGATATAAGGAGATTTAAAGGGCAGACATAGTACACCTAACTACGCTAAAACCGCCCCAATGAAAACGTACACATACTCGGAAAAAGCAACACCGAGGGTCGTAGCCGTATATCAACTATGAATAAGCATAGTAGCAAGGATAACTCAATAAAATTATTATATAAAATATGAAAGGGTCGTAACGTTTGCTTCTAATAGGGTTGAGCGAGGCGAATAGACGGAATATAATTCATCTTCCGCCCTCCTTAAAAGAAGAGAAGATCAGACCCCTCTCATGTGAGAGATGGCGATTCGAGTATATTCTCGTCTCAAGCGGCACGTGAACAACACAAAAATAAGAAAACATGATCACAGTCTAAGAGAGAGAAGTAATATCACGGAATTAGCGGCATACTCTGTCACGCGATTAGCACAACGATTATATTACAAGGCGATTAGTGTATTACACTAAATCTCAACTTTCAGCACCTTACACTACAAACACAAAGCAAGCAGCAATCGTAGCAACAGAGAACACAGTCTTATTATCACAGAACAAAATCACTCATATCCATGTTTCCCGGACAATTGGGAAAAGCGAGGACGGTAAACGGATACTAGGATGGCAACCACGCCATACGGTGCAAGCAATATCGGACTATACGTCCACCCATTGACGCAGGGAGAGTCGGCTCTCACGCCCTAAGAATATATCCTAGCCTCAATCCAGCAATTGTCAGAAACAGTAAATAGGCGAAATACTATTGCATGTACCCAATTACCCTAAAGGGAATTAAAGGATGCTAAACTAGCTGGTCAAAGATAATGTGATAAGGCAATAAGAATGAATAGGTGATATATAATAATCCGGACAGTATTGCCGAGCGAACGCGCCTTGGTGACGGCGGCCACCGCCACCAGACGAGAAGCAAGATATATGCTGCGAACATGGACATGGCGGTCACCGCGAGCTCAAGGATACGATTACTGCCATAACGGCATCGACATTATGAACGTATATGTCTGAGAAGAGCCACAATCCCCTAACGTAGACGCATACTCTCAAACAGCTCAAAAATTCTGGTCCGAAGAGCAGTACGAAGGTACTATGTACTAAATAATACTATATTAATTCATTATCAAATGGACTTAGGATTAGATGTATGTGAGTATATTTTTTACAGAATCAATTAAATCTAAAAGCAAGTTATGTATATACGTGTTAGTACAAGTTTATCATCTATGTAAACGTCATTTATTACTTCACATTAAATAATCTTATATCACAACTCGTTTTGCCGCATATAGAAAAATATTTTTTCCTCATTCATCTTAAATATTATTTAATATAAACGCAATTTCAAACAATTAATTGTGTTTATTATATGATTCATTATTTTATATCTCTGATTGAATAAATGTGTGGGATTATTAATATGGGATTAATTGGATTTTATTTCACTTGATTCCGTATAAAGTAGATTACCTATGATTCGTGGTATTGTAGTTACTCTATATACTGTAAATCATCTATTGATTAAAAAGCTCTGCTCTATATATAATGATCATTTTTTTACACTTTGTTCAGATGATTTAACATATTTTTATTATTATCTTATTAGCTAATTAATTAATTACGACAATGCTCAGTAATATGAAGATATTTGAATATGAATAATAATAATTGCAAAATTTAAATAAAAGGACCTATCTTTCTTTAATTAAGTTGTATTATTATATGTGGATTGTATTATTATAAGTAATATATATTTTGTAATACTATTATTTTAATTATTATTATTTATTATTATTGATTATATATTATTAATTATTATGTATTAAATAGCAGTTCATTCAATACAGCAAAGATTTTTCATCAAATTTTTAAAGGTTTCTTCTATATAAAACTAATTAAAAAAGACATATAATTAAATGCGCCTTCCCACTAAAGTTATCATGACCTCTAAAAGCAAGTTCTTGTTTACCTTTAAAATTTATTTTTTTCTATCCCTTCAACTAAAAACTGTTAATTTAAAATACAATAAATTCCTCTCTTCTCTCCTCTCTCTCTACTCTCATCTCTCTCATTCTCTCTCTTCTCCTCTCTTCTCTCTCTCCTCTCCTTCTCCTCTCTCTATCTCCTCTCTCATCTTCTCTCTCTCTCTCTCTCTACCTCTCCTCTCTCTCCATACATCCCACACTCATCTCTCTCTCTCTCTCTCTATCTGTTTACACACACATACATACCACACCACACACACAGAATTAATATATATATACAATTTTTTTAGTTAAAAAAAAATAAGAAATAAAAAATTAATTCTTGTAAATTCTATATCATCAAATTCTCTGCTCCCACGAATCCCATTAACGTTTGTATATCTGCGATGGTACCATAACCTTTGCAGTTTCAATATCATTTCAAGCTAAAATTAAATATCCACTGTGTAGTATGATCTTCTCAGTCGAAATATACTTTAACGTAGCGCAAATCAGGCTTTATCATATAATACATTACCTCTGCAAGGGGTAGGGTAAACCATGGAATTTCGATTGGACTAATAATAAATATAATATCAAGCTCAATGAGGTATAAAACAACTCTCGCTAAAGGGTTATCGTAGCAGAAACTAATATCCATATAAACTAAGCTTTACCATAAGTGACTAACGCTATATAGTATAAGTAATAAATACTACCCTAAGTTAGATCATATATAAGGAAAGTCCCGAGGCGGGTAAGTGAGGTCCTAACATAGGGTATAAAAACCTATAGGCTGTTCTAAGCGTGCATGAATAATAAAGGTATATTAATAGAAAATATGACGTGACCAGTCATCAGTTAAGTTCTCGAAAAAATAAAGTAATTAGGACTATGTCGCCTTATATTAAGACAAGGTAACTTTAGCACTATATATTTAGAGCTGTAGGTTAATACTAGGTATATTAAAAGACGTATATCAAGTAAATCTCAGGCGTCTTAGAGATAACTCATATAATATTCACGTACGTATACAATAAAGCATAGAGGCTTAACGGTAAGAACGGCTTATACTTGATAATAAGGATAATAGACGCTATTATCAATATTCTAGACCACTATTTGCAGGCACGTAAGTTAACTATCCAAACACTTATAGTCGGCGCATAATCATACAATGTCAGAGTACGGTAATAAGTAATGAACACTGTAGATATAATCGTAGCACAGCAGGCGTAGTGTTAGTACAGCTACCTCTGAATAGCCAAATCCCGGTAATTTATCTCTAAAAGACTCAGTGCGTAGGAACGATGTATATGACCTTTACACATTAACATAAACTCTAAAAAATAATAAACTATATATATATAACACTAGGTGAAAGTGCTTAGATATATACGTTCTCACTATCCTCATACACATATATCCAAATGAGGCACTTAAACCAAATGATAGGGAACCTTGTTTCTAAGCGGCTATAATAGGTAATAGTGCTCACTAAAACGAATTATGTGAGAGATAAGCGTGGAGTACAGACTCATAAATGTAATCACAATAGTATCATTAACCGTATAGCGCCGTAAATTTTCAGTCCAAAGGTATAGTATTCAATAGAGCTTAGCGTTACATACAAAATAATATAGTATAAATAGCGTCAGTTGTACTGCCGTGCCATAATCACCATCAAATAGTGAATATGCTAAAATGTACAGTTGGTATAGAGCAAACATAGGCTCTCCGTTAATTAACGCATATATAAAGTAGTCTGTGAATAAAAAGTAAAAAAATATAATATTATATATATAAATGAATAAGAAAGGTATTAAATTCCAATAGAATATAGTAATATACTTTAGAAAAACAAGGAGTGAATGAATAATGAATAAATAATAAGTATTACTAGTATAATGAAATAAGGTGGGAGGAAAGTATCATAATGAAAAAGAAATAGATAATGGAGATAATTCAGGGAACAGCCCCTAAGTATTAGATTATCATAGTAAACGATAGAGCCTCAAAGTCTGGAAAACAATAAGTCAATGGTCGTTGAAATTCAGCACATACCCGTAAAGTTACGAGAAAGCGATTAAAAAGCCTGTGAAGCAAATAAATAAAAAGGGTTGAGCCAGGGTGAGTAGACAATAAGTCACCGTAGTAAATAAGAATCTCAATAATAAACATAAAGAGCATAAATAGTAGATAAACTAAAATAATTAATAAGAGCAGCCAAAAAATAGTCTTCACATACTAGATAGGTAGGGTTAGAAAAGTAAGTAACTAGTAATATTGAGAAATAAAATTTTTTACAAGAATTAGTAACTTGGTACTAAATAAATGTATTAGGGGTAAGCCGCGTTACTGAAGTTGAGTAATGAAAGTAGAACTGGACGGAAGGAAGTAGGGATAAGGCAATAAGGGTATTCTAGGTAATATATTATCAACTAAATATAAAGTAAAATTATAAAAAAGTTTCGCTAATAATAAAAACTGACCCCGTACTAGTCAAAATACAAAACTAGGCTAGCTAACTCATAGCTCCTAATAACAGTACAATATACTCGCTATACGTTAGTAGGATATAAATCATGGAGGAGTATATAATATATATTATATAGGTACGAGATAGAGCGCGACTTGGATAGTTATTAGTACATATCCAGCATATAGTCATAGTTGCGGTTATACTCTATAACTCTCGTTAGTCAGTACGTTATACCTTAGAATATAAGTAATATATTAGTAATCGAACCAAGATCTGAACTTCTGACGTGCTTCTTCATTCAAGTAAACAGAGCCATCTCTCTGATCATAAAATATATTGTAGTATATTTATATACAGATAGAGAAGAGAGAGAAGATAAGAAGATATAAGTATATATTAATTATAGATAAATATAGATATATAAAGTAATATAATAATATGAACAATATAAATATATATATAATATTATAATGTGAAGCATAGATAATATAATATAATAATATATAATAAAATATATATTTTATAATATATAATAGAAATATAAATAGAAATAATACCCTACGCAGTAAGTGGAGTTAAGAGCGAGAGGGAGCGCGTAATAATCTGTTAAAAAGGTGGGATTGTAAGCACTGATGAGGTGAGTAGATATAAATAGTAGATACACAATGGTAAGGACGTGCGCATTCACCCGGCGTATACCCTCAAGTCAATAAGAAGAGTAATTGCAGGGGGGTCTATAGGCGTAGCTAATGAGCATATTCCAATATAAGCTACAACCTTCACTATCGCCTCCTAGTCATGTTGTTTGGCGAGCGATGTTGAGTGGGCTTCTTCATATATAATTCAATACCATAAATCATATCTAATCACAGCGTCCGCCCTAGTATGCGTAGGTAATAGTTGTAGTTTGGGTTGTGGGTAAGGCTAGGTGGTAAATTCATAAGCTTAGCACACCTCCAGAACCATATTATAACTGGAGAAGTTTATACCCTTTGTCCCTCTAGATAGTGTTGTTGGCCCATGCTAACAGTACCTAACTTAGAGGGCGACTACGTACCGCGCGTATCTCGACAAATAGGTTCATGATACTACTACCCCACACGTAGTCCGCCCGTTGGTAATATAAGTAGACCGGGAATAAACTCATATAGGCTAATTTAGGTACGCTAGCTCATCTAACCTATATCACTGAAGTGGACGAATATCTAATCTTGTCACACTCTTAACCGATTTGCGGAACTCTGATGCTGAGATACGATATATTGTCGTCTTACTCATGTAGTTAAGTATGTATAATAATTCGTTCTACGTTACTTAAGTATACCAGAAATGAATTAGTAACGAGTACCTGTAAGGGTATACCTACAAATGTGGTTAACCTCCTACGTAATAACTCGCGGATATGTAATGATACATGTACATTAGTACTAGAATCCGACTAAGCGAACCCACCCTAACGTTAATATCGATTAACGGTATGACTCAAAGAGCAATTCTAGATCAGCGAATAACGAGAACCGTACAGTCAGAGTAAGAAATAACATGAGTTACCCGTTCATAAAACAGACACACTTTTTCACAACACACACACACACGCAGATAGAATAAAAAAAAAAGTAAATAAAAAGACATAAACAAGAAACAATAAACTAAGTAGTTATAAACAAGCGTCTAGGGGAATATAACACGAGAATAAAATAAGTAGCTGGTAAAGAATGTAGTGGTATAATTTTTTCGTTTTTAAATATAAGCTACACTCAAAACCACTCAAACCTCGCACAACCAACACGAAAAAAAAACACAAAGAACTGAGTCTAATAAAAAAAATAAACTAAAAAGACACAGAGAAACTTCATTACATTTGGTCTAATCCAAATGTTAAAAAAAAAAGCCAAACTTATAATTCAGATCGACATTCATTATTTTCAGTACTCACGATTCTCAAGTTTTTAGAATAAGTTTAAGATTTTTTTTTTCCTTAGTCACAAACGACTATAATTTTTAAACTTAATGAAATGAGATATTTTCATCCTTCATTATACATATTTATGTCATGTTTTTTATTCACATAAACTAAAATTAAATTTTGCAGAATATCTATCGTCTCTCCTCTCTCCTCTCTCGCTAGAACTCTCGCGTGCTTCTCGTCTCTCCTCTCTTGCCTCCTCATCATATTGTACATACTCTCGATAGCTATATCGACCCAGGCCAAACCCTACCTCAAACACTATCAGCGTGACCCCCAACCGGCCCGTGTCAAGCCGATATGAGCCCCCTATAATAGATAGTCAGTTTAATCATACAATTGATAGGCGACGCGCTAACGCGCACCCCCACCTAAAGTCAGTACTTAAATACATATTGAGTACTAAGTCTATCAATAGAAGATAATATAATAAGGTAAAATATTTCCACGACCGTATATCTCCATAAACAGCTAATCAGGATACTCTACTCAAAAACTACATCTACTCTACTGTATAAATACAGTAGAGGTAATCACGTATCGGAATAAATTAAGCCCTTTTAAGAGTAGAAGCACCCTCCATCACAGAGGGATAGATAAAAGGTAAGCCTACTAATCGTACCTATAAAAGGCGTAATAATACTTAAAACGAAAGCAATAGGCACTAAAGCGGGCATAGCCTAAGCGGCGCGGTGAAGACCTTAAGATGTACTTACCCTAGTAGAAGTAACAAGTAATAAAGTCTATAAAAAGCACATAGCTAGGTGCCTATAGCCGAGGATGAGATCAATAACACACGGGCTAATGAAGCAAAAAACACCAAACATATAGGTATATAAAGGTATAGGGTACCGAACAAACAGGAATATATAGCCCCCGCGCTGATAGATATAAGTACTGACTCATAAATACCATATATAACTATCCTCTATGAAATTATATATAATTGAGTATAATCCTAGATAATAAAATACACTCCTCATAATTCAACTACTACTATACATAGTCAAAAAGTAGAGGTATAACAATACTAAAGATATAATATAATGAACTAAGTGGTATACACTAAACTGATATGAGTACCTCATATAAGTACGGTACCCAATAACGTAAGTCATATATGCATAAGTCTCAACTTATGGGTATGGCTAACCTATACTCTAGAATAATAATATATGAGAGCGTAATCAATAAATACATAGTTATAGTTAAGCTCCTCACAAGCGCAAAAGAAGTGCTAAATAACGTCTAACATGTAGAAAAGACCTCCCTAAAACGCAGAATACTAGTAAGCAAAACCCCACCTCCCGCTAAGCAATATTACATCGAGTATAAATGATCACAGGTATAAAACAGTAATTAGAAGCAGCACTATACAGAATGGGGACAGGAAGCAACGCCAGGTACTCAAGTGAAAAATATCAATAACTAAATCAAAAGCTAATAGTCGACCACAGATACAGCGACCCTCCACTAACCCCACGTTTAAATTCTATCTCGCGATAGTATGATATATTGAGGTGAATACAAAAAAAACAAGAAGGGGATTCGATGGAGAGAAGAACCAGAAGGGAGAGATTGGACAGAAGGAAGGTATAAAGGAATTATTGTATAAGAAAGAAATGAAAATTTGACAGCACGATTTACTCAAGTAGTGCTCTACCAACGTCAGAAGGTAGTTTTACAGAATTTATATTATCAGACGGAATGAATTCTTAAGTTTCGTCCCAAGTAATAAAAAGGAAGCTAACCTAACATAAACAAAAATAAAGCCGAGCATTGGATAACGTGTTAAGGACAAACAAATCTACCGATTCCCACAGATTATGTAGAATTATATCAAAGATAAGTCTAATTTCTACATACTTCTAAATTAATCTAATTATTCAATTTTGAAATCGTGGAAAGAATATCACGTTGCGCACACGACATTTATTCTCATGGCTAACTTTTTGATTAAAACAAAATATAATAGAAATATTAATTACAAAATTAAAATTAAAAACAACAAACTTGAACATTTAATCAATCAAGTGTAGCTGCGTTTCTTGAAGTAGTCCAATGTCGAATCGTATGAAGAAAATTTCATTCTCTTCGTCTGGTAGCATGGGGCAAAAAACACCTTTCAAAATTTTCTTCATTATTACGGCTGTTAGAAAATTAAGTATTTTTAAATACCTTATTTTGCCCCCGACACCCTGTTATTCGCATCGGAGAGACCGAATAGGTAATCGAAAATAACAAGTGACTTTGGGGTATATATAAAATAAGGGTATATAGTCTCTAAAATATAACACACATAGGAATAATAAGTAAGTACAAGTAATAGTACAAGTAAAAGTAATAGTAACTAAAAAAAAGATAGATACAATATAATAAGAAAGATACAAAAACTCATAAAATCCCCAAAGTAAAAAAAGGCAATCCAAAGATAATCATATCCCATAAGAGTCTAGACTCGAGATACAAATGTCAAAGTATCCAATAAATACGTACCGCCACATAATACCATATAGCCAATAACGGATTATAAGGAACATAACTACACCTTAAACAGGGACATATATCTATGAGAGGAGTGTTTTTTTACATATTTAATACATTAAGGAAAGGTATGCATATTCATTGTCTAAATATACTGCGTCTCCCGATGCCTGATCACCCGGCGCAAGAGATATCGCACAAGATGGTGGCACTTTGAATTAAATTAGGAAGTAATTAATAATTTAACTAATGATTATAATAATAATTTAAACCCACGCCCAAGTATGAAATGGCGAGATTCTACTCTGAAATATGATATTCCAGCTGGCAACAATCTACTTGGCGACATGACAACAAAGCAGGAAAGGGTAATTGTATATATAGAGCGGGTTCTAAAATACAGCATAAAACTTCGTCTACACATATCAATACTTGCGAAATTTCTAGGCGTTATATGTCGGTTTAGGAAAGCAAATGGTGTTGTTAGAAATAAGATTGAGCCTAATAAGGATTTCACAATGCCCTCAACAAGCAGAATTCTTTCAAACTCACTTTAATTTCGCTCTAAAATAAGTTACATCTTTTAATATGAGACTACTCGTCAAGAATAAAGATATAAGGGATCTTAAAAAGAGGGATTACTATGGAGGAAAACCCTCGAAGCATAATAACCGAGTCACACTCAACACGAACCAGGATGGAATATCGATCCAATAGAATAACAATGGAGAAACTCTCTCTACAAAACCAGCGAAGCGGCGAATATATCAAAGTATCACGCTTCACTAAGCAACACACGTGACTAGCGAACAAACTAAGGTCGCACTTTATTGAAAACCAGTATTTTCATTACTCCTACAGCACCATTTGTTCTTCATACTCGAGGCTGATACTGAAATCTTTATCTTCTGTTTCTCAATTTCTTCATGTTTATTAATTAAGCACTTAAACCAACAATGTACAAAGTAGGGATATATATTTAAATAGGCAATTGGTTTAATTGATTTTTGAAAATAAATATGAAAACATTTTCAATAAACTAAAAAGAAAAAAGTCATGAATTTCACAGACGTGGCATAATGGGGATAGAGTCTACTCATTAATACCGCATACAGTATATGAGATATAAAACAGTACATATACAGTAATACTTACTTAATAATATTACATTCTCTGTAAGAATACACCTCGATACACTACATATAAGTATAAAGAGTCATATAGTTAACTATATATACTATATATATAAATTATAAAGTGCTGGGTGATGATATAAAAAATGGATTTTTTCTTAAATTTTTCATGAAATCATAAATAAGGAAATATTACTAAGATTTGTCTTCGAATCTCTTAGATGTCTAGTGAAAAAGTTAGTTATTGCCATGACCAACCTACATATTAAGCTTAGAATAGTTATCAATCTCTTATTTAGCCCTGTTTTGCACACTATTAAAAAACGAAAACAACATTCTTACATGTTTGCGTGTAGATGCGCGGTACGTTGGGGAGTTTAAAGATCCAGTGAGAACCTGGAGCCTGTAGCGAAACTACTTAAAACTAAATTATAGCTTAAAATTAATACGCAACAGGCAACTTTCCGGCAGTATCTATATAATAATATATCAATACAGACTCTCAAATGCAAGACAGTGATGTTCTAGAGGCTGAACTCTCGACCTCGGACTTAGCAAATAAAGAAAGAGCAGATGAGCTCTCTCAAGCAACAACAATAATATTTAAAATATAAAATTAATTCATCTAACCAGCATATTTAGATAATAGTGTACATTTATGAAAATACTAAACCAGAAACCGTTCAAGGATAGTAATATAGGTCATCATTCTTTTTCTCTTTTCAGTAAATTACGTGAACTCTCTTTGTACTGTACATTACTCTGCTCGCCGTTACACAGTTGCTCAACCCTTCTTCTATGCGTATTTCCTGTCCTATATTAGACGAAGTGACTACTAATCAAAAATTGCGCAAGTTACAACCTGCATTATCTCTTCTTACTATATATATTTCAGAGAATAATTTATTAATTCTATTCAGGAATACAATATAATTTGAGAATACAACTGATCGGTAAGTATATAACAGCAGTAAAGAACGAGGATAGTGATCTGAGTGCGGTGAATGCATTAGAACACCACGGAAATTAATTATAGAAATAACTTCTGTCTCTCCCAGTCCTAGATTCGTTTAGTTATGACAGACAATGGAAGCGTATACCCGCAAAAGAAAGAGTAAATAGATAGTATTTAAAATAATTTATTTTAATACAAGATGTTTTATTTACCATAGAGACAAGACTAGCATTTAAATCTATTAAATAATTATATATATCACAATTCCCCACAACTGCCTTACATAAGCTACATGCCCGTGTTCTTGTCCACTCAATCCAATAACCTGCTTATTTTTCGATATTATTTTGTATTATTAATGAAATATATGACATGACATAATAGTGTTGAAGAGGCCCAATAGTTATGCCTTGAAATCGTTAAAAAATCATCATAAACATATGAATATATAAGCTACATAAGTAGCCCTCTTAATCGACGGTAAATAGTGCTACGTATAGTTAATTGTTGAAGTGACTATAAATATTATCATACTAATATCAGTGATTATATATAATAGTATACTATAAAATCATATATGTATATGTTTATACTATGTCAAAATCGAATTTAGTTCCTCTTTATACTAGTACCTATAGTTATATTATTGTAACTATATATAATATTAGATATAACGAAGGCACTAGCATAACATAATACTATACTAGTATCCTCAATATATATCCACCACCGAATAGTGATGAGTTAGACTATTGTAGTAGCACTGTCAATACTAAATATGATGCCTATAAAGAATAGTACGATAGAAGCGCAGATATATATAACCCCTCCGCCCGTAATGTCATACTGATTATAAACAATATCATAATTACATTCTAGTCCAAACTGATGAGAATATAGTATTAAAGAGATACATACATAACACTAGACTAAGTATACTAGGAAGAATAGTTCTACTGTATTAGCTAGCTACTAGTAGCCTACTTAAGGGGACTCACTATTATCCTGTATGAGGCCCCTAGCTTAGTAATAGGAGATATATATATTATTCCTAATAATACTATATATAGTATATCCTTATATATATATATCAATGATATCCAGCTGGAGCCACTAGAATACAGTATAATAATATAAGAAGTACTGTCTCATATAATAATAATATATCTGATACCCTATTAGGCAAAATAATCCATAACATGACCAACGATAGCTAGTTAAGCACGGTAGCTAGAGGGCTACCGGAGTTCATAGTAATCTACACTACGATACTAGATTACCCTAGCTAGCGTATACTACTATCTAAATATAATAAATAGGTACCGACTTTAGGATAGTATAGTAAGTGACCTTTAGTACTATGCCTCACAAGTGAATAATGAAATAGTAGATCAGCTCGCTAATACTAATAGCTATAGGCAGTATAGCTGCCGTCTAAGAGGCCTATATCTATACCAGCTAGCTATAGGCTATATATCCCCTGATAGGCCCAAATGATAGTATACATCAACTAAAAAATCCAATGGTAGTGCTCATTCTCGTGATGCTATTTTGTGTATCTCCAAAAGCATACAAGCCAAACAAGACAAAGTAACAATAATAAATCCGTAATAACGCATACTATAACCATAACCTCCAACAATAAGTATTTATATGGAATATAATACTATAAACTCTCTCACAAGTACTCAGTATAAAAATATTAAGTCAAATACTATACCGTATATATAATATATAATAATACATATTAATAGTAGTATACGCTATAATACTAATATAGTAACGTATATAAACTATACATAGATACTATTAAATACCGCGCAACAATATATACGCTATATATAATATATTATATATATATATATTACATTGTCTGCACGTGAGCATGTGTCTAACATTTTAAATATTGTCAAAAAAAATATTGATTCTAGATAACTTTTTTCCCCAGTCTCACGACTAAACCTTCAAATCCGAGACAGACAAACACAAAAAAAACAGGCACGCGTGCGTATGGGTAAAACACAGACACACAAACACACACACACACTACACACAACAACACACCACACACACAAAGAAGGAGCAATGTGAAAATTGTTTTAAAGCAAAGTACATACCAGAAGTAACAGAGGTCAAAAGGGATTTATTTAGTTATAGTTGCAAAATTTATAAATTTTTATTAGCAAAATAAAAAAATAAAAAAAGGAAATAAAAAAAATTACTAATTAAATAAATAATTAAATTATTTTAATATTAATTTTAAATAATTAAATTATTTAATTAAATTATTTAAGATATGATGAATTAAATTAAGTAGACAAAAAATGTGAAATAATATGAACATTAAATAATTAATTAATAAAGAATTAATTAATTATAATTGATAAACAAAAAATTAAAATAAATATAAATATTAACAAGTTAATTATTAAAAAAGTAATTATATTAAAAAAAAAAATTAAATAAAAATAGTTAATGATAAAGAACTAAAAGAGTTATTTATAATAAAGAATAAATAAAATAAATATCAAACATTAATTATTAGTTTATTAAATAATTAGGGTATAATAACTTTACTTTACAATGCAATTGATATATAAGCGCAGTAATATTAATATTAACTAAGTTAACAAATAATAACATTTTAATTTTTTTGCTTAGAAGAATTATGAATTCTAAGGGAAGTTTGCCAATATATAGTATTATTATATATATATATAATATATTTATTATTAGTATAGTATATATATATATATATATAAAGATATATATTATTAATTATATAGTATATACAATATGATTTATATGTATATAATGATATTTTATTATATATATTATATATCCTATTATATATATATACTATCTCATATATAAATAAGGTAGTAATAAGTATACACAGTAGTAAAAATATATAATACTCAACTATATATCAGATAGTACGAAATAATACTGCTAAATATCATCCACAATATATAGTATTAAGTATATCATATAGCGCACGATAGTAGTAATATATAATACCGTATTAAGATAAACTAATATATATATATACTTATAGTAAATATTCCTCATAGTCTCTAATATATATATATAGGTATTAGAGACGAAGATGATGGTATAAATAGTATAAAGACTGCTCAGTGTATATATCATATATCCAAGCTATATACTATATTAGTCAGTACTCCGCTATATTATAAACATCCGAATCCGTATTACAAGATATAACTATTGATATACTATAATAATACTAACACATGACGCACTATATAGCAGTATAATACGTATCATCTATAACAGCTAAAATATAAAATATAGTAAGCAGACCTACTAACTAGGCTATGATATAAATTTATAAACGCAAAAACATATATTTAACTATATCGTATATAGGTATATCTAATGACTAGTAGGACGGATCATGAGCAAACTCCATGACGTCGGTAGCCAATATATACAGTAGGCGTATAAGAAGATAATAGCCCTTATATGATACAGGAATATACACTAATATTACGTCCTATAGGGCACTAGGCAGGCGAGACAAGAATATATATATATATTACCATATACTATATATATAGTAAGATGCTAATACCGAGTAATAACTAATAGCTACCATGCTAAAAGACACATCGTATGGAATAGTCTTTCTATATATAATATCCCTCAAATAATGTATTATATACGTGTAGCCATAGAACCTAAATAACCCTAAAGTATACCTCATAAAGCACGGATAATATATCGATATATTATTACTGAATCATCTGGATAATTATAGTTTAAATTATTAGTATATATACTAAGTATCTATATTCGGAATACCATAATTTAGTTATAAAATATGTCTCTTTTAAAAAGATGTAAAAAAAAATTTTTTTACTACTCTTACTATATTATTTTCTTTTTGACTTAAATAACAATAGTATATTTTTTATCAAGCTAATTGGCAAGTAAATTTAAAATGATTGTACAGCGTAAATAAATCTCATCTGACTATAAAAAAAAAAATTTAACAGTTTTTTCTATTTAACCTAAAGGAATTCTATACAGATG